>JAJOZX010010044.1:25000-136315 GCA_023014485.1 Bathynomus jamesi
AAAGATAGTTGCTCAGCCACCTTTTGGTGTTATTGTGCATGTTGTGTTGAGTATTTTGTTTATGAGGGGGAAGCGTGGGATAGCATCAAATGCTTTACTAATGTCTATTGTTGTTAATAGTGTACGTTGAGCTGGTCGTCTGGAGTTGATGCCATCCATGATGTGCTGCGTGAGGTTAGTGAGTAATGTCGTGGTTGAGTGGTGAGGTCTGAATCCATGTTGAGTAGGCGCATATAGAATGTGTGGGTTGGTGATTTGTAAGATTAGTCTTTCTGTTACTTTGGAAGGTGTGCATAGTAAAGTAATGGGTCTATAGGAAGCTGGTTCTGTTGGATTTTTGTTTGGTTTGAGTAGTGTAATAATTTTACCTTGTTTCCATATGTCAGGAATAATACAGTGTTGGTATGAATATGTGCTGATATTTGTGAGAGCTAGTATTCCTTGTGGCCCAAGTGTTTAAGGTGTATGTTAGATTTGTTGTCTGGTCCAGTAGCCTTCGAATTTTTAATGTTTTTGATGATCTTGGTGGTCTAGTCTGTATTGAAGGGTGGAATGGTCGTGTCGAGTCTGTAGGTTTTCTTGTGTCTGGCTGTTTGTCTGTCTGCGTGTTTCTGGTTGTTGTCTCTGTTTAAGTGACTTATCTTTGCGTAGTGATTAACTAGAATGTTAGCTTGTGTGTATGTTGGGATATTATTCTGGCTCCGACAGATAGCCGCGTGTGAGGTGTGAATGCCGCTGTTAGAGTGGGTAATGCTGTTTATAGTCTTGTATAGCCTGGATGTATCTGTGGAGTGGTTTAGTGTTATGAATTCCCTGAATGTGTTTGTTTTTTCTTTGAGTTTGTTGTTTATTTCTGTGTTGAGCTGTTGTATCTGCTGTTTTATGGCTTCTGTGTGGTGTTTGTGTTTATATTTGAGGTTGTTACGTTGCCTTATGAGGTGGGCTATTTCTCTAGTGTAATTTGGGTTGTATTTCCTAATGTTGCCCTTGGGTATGTATTTGTTTGCATTATTGATGATCTGATTAAATGTCTTGAGTGTTGTATTGATGTTTATGATGGGTGTGCTGTTTAATGTGGTGAATTGTTCCTCAGTCTGTATTTTGAACTGTTCCAATCAGCTTTCTTGTAATTTCTGTAAGTGTGCCTAAGGCTGTTGGGGCAGAGTGTAGAATGTGTTGTAATGATGATGGGCAGGTGGTCTGATGACAGTTGTTTTTCTGTTCTCCATTGTGTGTGTGTTGCTAGTGAGGGGGAACAGAACGTTATGTCTGGGGAGGAGTTTGAGTATCCTGCTTGATGTGGTATGTGTGTATGTTCTTCTGTATTGTTAAGAATGAAGAAGCTGTTTAGTTGTGTGGCTATGTTGGCGCCTCTGGTGTTGTTTTGGTTGTGCGGGTACCAACTAGTGTCTTTGACGTTGAAGTCTCCTCCTAAGATGACATTAGTGAGAGAGGCCAGATTGTGTAACTGTGGATTGTAATTGGCTGGCACCTTAGGTGAACTATCTGGTGGGATGTAAATGTTGATTAGTGTGGTGTGTTTTGCGCGCGTCTTAATGTTAACTGCCTGTATTTCTATCGTGTTATCTGCTTGGATTGTGTTTGTAATGTTTTGGGTAGTATCAGTGTAGCTAATGCTTTTACGTATGTAAGTGATGAGTCCACCCCCGTTACCCCCAGTACGATCATGACGGATCGCCGTGAAGTCAGGGATGGTGGGTGTTTTGTGTGTGCGTTTTAGTATTGTTTCTTGTATAAGTGCTATGTGAATGTTTTGTTTGTACGAATTCCCTAAGCTGCATGATTTTGTTTGTGAGGTCATCTACGTTGTACTGTAATATGTTAATATTATACTTCTGTATGTGTCTCATGGTGCTATTGTGTCTATGTCTTTGTGTATGGTGACATGTGTAAGTTGTAGTGGGGCCTGGATTAGTCTTAATGTCGCCAGAGAGTAATAGTAGTTCGGGGAGCACGCAATTGCTCTCTGTAATTGAAAAAATAGCACGCTGAGAATAGGTCCGGCCCCGGGAGCCGATCGGCACTCTGACCGTGCCACGCAACAGGCCGTCGATTGCCAGTCTGACCAACCGTAGACAGCCCGCTGCACGGAGATTTGAGGAAGTTTGGCCACCAGCGCGTTGATGTTTTGGTTTGACGTCGCCTCTTCTTCGCGTTGACGTGTCCCGCGCTGGAGGATGCAGCCACTGTTAGAAGCTTCCTCGTCAGCTGCTAATACTTTTTTCACGTTGTTCTAGCTACCTGTTCAGAGGTTTTTTTATAAACAAATCTCAGTTTTATTTGGTTGGGAGAGTGTGTGGAGAGTAGGGCAGAGAAACCTTTGTACTGGCCCTAAATGTTAGAGGTTCCATCTGTAGCATTGCCGATACATTTGCTGATGTCCAGTTTGAGTTTCTGAATAACTTCCGTCAGCAACTGAACCAAGTACTCTCCAGTGGATGCGGCCTCACAGTTCACATCCTCAACGAGTCTCTCGTGTATGATATTTGTGATATCTGATAATGACTGCACACTGATCACGAGAGGTTATGTCCTGGGTTGTGTCGATCTAGACTGAGAACATTCCAACTTCCTCAACTTCACTAGAGATGGATTCTTGGATAATGTCCCGAATTATGTTTATAACAATATTGATTGTATTTTTAGAGAGAAAAGTGATGAGAGAACCTCTGCCTCTTGTCTCAGACTGATGCAGTTTCTTGCTTTTCTCTATGCAGTCAGTTAGATGTTCTTTCAAGCAGACATCATATTTTCCAAGTAGAATGATAAGTTCCAAAAAGTTACCATGATCGACACTGGCGTCATCTACTGTATAAGCTGCCTCCGACTGCATCCCCCTGTATTTAAGCCCTCTCTTGCCAATGACTTTAACTACATCTACTATACGCTCCATCACCTGGCGTCTCTTGCGGACCTGCTCTCTATGGGCTGAAATCTGACTGCCACTCAGCAAACGCTCTATGTCTGCTTTAGAGACCTTTAGAAAGTATGCTTCAGAGGAATTTCTGTGCGTGTTACTCTTTTCGTGCTCCATTACACGTTGATGGATATACTTCCAATCTTTCATTCCAGTGATGAAAATACTGCTGTCAGTGGGCTTACCAAATGCCATACAAACTGAACAATGCAAAGTGTGATTTCCTTCATTGTACGTAAGCCACTTCCTATTGGTGCCATCTTTGCAAAAGAAAACTCTCTGCACCACAGGGCTTCTTGACTTCTGCTGTGGGTGGAAACTAAAAAAAAATTGGTGGTCATCTGATTTGGGTCGCTTAAAATAGTCAAAGGTTGGGCTGGCATCCCTGTTTTCCGTGACTTTCTTTTGCTGCAGGTGAACGGGGCCGATCATCAACCTGCACATGAAAGAATAAATAAACTAATTAATAATATATTATTTGTTATTTATTTATAATATTTATTTTATTAATTTTATATTAATAAAATTAATTATTATTATTATCATGTCAGATTTTTCAGCTGATTTTTGTCATTTTAATAAAAAGTTTACTGATTTAAAAAATTATTAAATTTATTGCTAATATATAAAAATTTTATATAATAATTTATGAAATTTATTTTATTTTGTTTTATTATTTAAAAATAGTATTGACTTTGTTATAGACAGCTAGACAAGCTATGCACGCTTACTTTCTCAATTCATCAAATGCTACAGATTCAAAGAAAAAAATTACATCTAGCTCAAATTTATCACACTATCAAATACAGTGGCCCACTAAAAACTCAAATGTTGAATATGTACAGTACCGTGCAAAAGTCAGAGACCACTGTCGATCTGATAACTATTAGATAATCTGTCGTATGAAAATTGGTTTTGATACTAAAATACGTATTAACTAGAACCTCTGGTTCATATTAACGTATAACTAAGTTATTACTTAAGTGTAGAAAGTTGTATAAGCTGGATGACTCTCTAGTCTGCATAAATTGGACTTGAGTTGATTCATTATATTATTATAACGCGTGTTTTTAAAGATATAGCGAACTATTGATGATGGATCTGCAGTAAATGCTCCTAAGCTATTGTTATATCAATATTTACAATTAAAAGTATTGACATATTCGCTTAAATTCTGAAAAACAAATTTATCCAAACCGTTTATCATTATAATCCTAATTCATGGTTTTTTTTCCTTCACAGGCTTAAGAAATGGTGAAACGTACAATTTCTGACGAGATTAGATATAAAGTAATACATATGCATGGTGAGGGACTGAGTCAAAGAAAAATAAGTGAATCTACAGGTGTTTCCAAAATTGGTGTAAAAAAAATCTTGGCTCGTCACAGATCAAATGGGACCCCAGCTGATCGTCCTAGATCAGGGAGGCCCTCTAAACTTTCTCCATCTGATCTACAGTATTTAAAGATTACTTCCCTTGAGACAGACGCAAATCCAGCACTTCACTTGCAGCAGATCTCGAAAAAACAACAGGTGTCTCAATTGATCCCTCTACTGTACGAAGGAAGCTTAACTCAGTAGGGCTTAAAGGACATGTTGCAGCAGAAAAGCCACTTTTAAGGAATGAAAATAAAGAGAAGAAAAGAAAATATGCTTTGGACGACAATTATTGGACATCTGAGACCTAGTGAGTTAAGTTTCCTTCGTACAGTAGAGGGATCAACTGAGACACCTGTTGTTTTTTCGAGATCTGCTGCAAGTGAAGTGCTGGATTTGCATCTGTCTCGAAGGGAAGTAATCTTTAGATATTGTAGATCAGATGGAGAAAGCTTAGAGGGCCTCCCTGATCTAGAATGATCAGCTGGAGTCCCATTTGATCTGTGACGAGCCAAGATTTTTTTTACACCAGTTTTGGAAAAACCTATAGATTCACTTTTTCTTTGACTCAGTCCCTCACCATGCAAATGTATTATTTATATCTAATCTCATTAAAAATTGTACTTTTCGTCATTTCTTAAGCCTGTGAAAAAAAAAACCAGCATGAATTAGGATTATAATGATAAACGGTTTGGATAAATTTGTTTTTCAGAATTTAAGCGAATATGTCAATACTTTTAATTGTAAATATTGATATAACAATAGCTTAGGAGCATTTACTGCACATCCATCATTAATAGTTCGCTAGATCTTTAAACACACGCGTTATAAGTAATATAATGAATCAACCCTCAAGTCCAATTTATGCAGACCAGAGAGTCATCCAGCTTATACAACTTTCTACACTTAAGTAATAACTTAGTTATACGTTAATATGAACCAGAGGTTCTAGTTAATATGTATTTTAGCATCAAAACCAATTTTCATACGACAGATTATACTGTGTAACACTGATTCTGTTTATATAGAATTTTTTGTTTTTATATGCATTTGTGGGCGCTGAGTCCAAATCTGGCCTTGGTTTGTGTGTATCATCAATGGTTTTAGAGATAATCCATTTTTCATGTTTTACCAGGATAATGTTGTTATGGGCGCAGCAATATCAGAATAATCAGGAATTGTTGAGAACAATCCGGATGTTCGTTGACAGTTTCTTGCTCTAGAAATTGCCCAAAACTTCCACTGTGCTATATAAAGAAGAGCGCAGAGTCTGAGAAGTCGGTAAGTGTGAGCACACAAAGAAAGCAGGTTGTTTGTCTGATGGTTACCAGCACTGAGGTACTGTGTTTCTGTGCTTCTCTGTGCTGACGATTTGAGTGGTGTTATCGATCCTTTTTTATTGCGAACATTATTTCAGTGTTGTGAATACATCTTTTTCTGGAATCTGAATCTGTTGCAGATTTAATAACTCTTCTCTCTATATCTGCAGGTTATGATTAATGTAGTACAGTTTGGTAAATAGAATGGCAACTAGAGCTTGTAAACACTCGCCGGATATATTCTGCTACGTTTGTGGGTATTATATAGGCCCCAAGCAAGTATCGCACAAGATTGTGAAAGGCACCAAGTTCTGGATCACGTATCGGCTCTATTTTGGTATGCCTATGGGTGACCAAGATAAGCCCTGGGCACCCCATGTGATCTGTGGAAGCTGCCGCTCCACACTTGAAGGGTGGCTGCGGGGAGTACGCGAGGCAATGCCCTTTGCGGTACCCAGAATATGGAGAGAACCAAAGAGCCACCACGACGATTGCTACTACTGCATGGTAGATGTTTCTACAGTAAGTACAGGAAAGTTAAAGGAAGGCAGACTCTTCAGTATCCAAGCATAGCGTCGTCCATAGCTCCTGTACCACATGGCGAAGGTCTTCCAATACCACGTCCACCAGAACAGGTATCTATCCATTACTTTACCTTCTGTATTTACAGACTGTGGGTCATTATGTGTCGATTTTTCTTAGTGCTGATGCTCTTCTACATATATAGCTATGCTTATATTTTGTTTCTTTGCTTTGCAGGTTGAAAATGAGGATGTAGCTAGCTCATCTGAGATGTCGGCTGGTGAGGACAGTCATGATGAAGAATATACAGTAACTTTCAGTACAAACCCTCACTTTCCAAATCAGAGGGAATTGGACGACTTAATTAGAGATTTGGGTCTGACGAAATCAGGGTCTGAGCTTCTGAACTCCAGACTCAAAGAGTGGAATTTGCTTGGTGAAGACTGCAAGAGCACTGTACTGTATACCGAAAGCGGCATGAAGAGTTTGCAAGGTTCTACGATGTCAATGGCTCTCTCTGTTATTGCAGCGAGGTTAATGGTCTATTCACAGCTATTGGGTTAACACACACACCCTCAGAGTGGCGCCTGTTTATTGACAGTTCAACTCGGAGTTTAAAAGCTGTTCTACTCTACAATGGGAACAAATATCCATCTATACCAGTTGCACATTCTGTTCAAATGAAAGAGGACTATGAAAATGTCAAACAACTGCTCACTCAAATCAGATATGAACAATATAACTGGGACGGTGTGTGGTGATTTCAAAATGATTGGTTGCCTGTTAGGTTTACTAAATATTCATGTTTTCTTTACCTGTGGGATAGCAGGGCTTCAACTGAGCACTATAAAACAGTTCAGTGGCCTCCACGTGAAGGACTGCAACCAGGAAAGTACAATGTACTCAGGGAACCTCTTGTGAAGCCTGACATAGTTCTGCTACCACCTCTCCATATTAAGTTGGGTCTAATTAAGCAGTTTGTAACTGCGTTAGATTTTGGAGGGGAAGTTTTCCAACAGATTCGGGTCATGTTCCCTAAACTATCTGAGGCCAAAGTCAAGACTGGCATCTTTGTAGGACCACAAGTCAAGGCGCTGTTGAATTCAAAGAACCTTGAAGCCAAGATGACTCCATTCGAAAAAGAGGCTTGGTGTGCTTTCCGTGATGTGGTTCGTGGGTTTTCAGGCAACCATAAAGCACCAAACTATAAGGAGTTAGTGTCAAATTTGATTAAGTGCTATGGCAAAATGGGGTGCCGTATGTCTTTAAAATCACACTATCTGCATTCACATCTAGACTTTTTTCGTGATAACCTGGGCGATGTGAGTGAAGAACATGGCGAAAGATTCAATCAAGATATTCAAACGATGGAGAAAAGGTACCAGGGCCATTGGAATGCTTCCATGATGGGAGACTACGTATGGTCGCTGATCAGAAAGGATAATAATGTTCATACGCGGAAGTCGCGTTCTTCAGTGCATTTTTAAGGAACGCGCACTGCATAACGAGGCTTGTTATTCTCTTATCGGTTCTCCTCATGATATATATTGTATCCTTTGCACCATTTTGGGTTTGTCAAACAATTTTGGCTCAATAAACATTAATTTCCAATAGTGTTTTTATTTTCAGAAAATATTTATGTTAGCCTTCTATATATACTTTGCCATATGAAAAGTGTGATAACCTATATTTTTGAAACGGTTGATGATAGAGCAAAACCAATATCATTTTTGGAATCAGCTCCCTGAAATCATTAAGAAACGACAGAAAAATCACAATAAACAGAAAATTGTTCAAATTTTGTTACCCAGTGTTATCTAACAGTTATCAGATCGACAGTGGTCTCTGACTTTTGCACGGTACTGTATAAGCATTATTTTTTAACTGAGATACATAATAAAAATATTCCAAATAACACTATCCAGCCTGGATTTAAGTTATCATGAAAATCCAAATCTAGCTGTGGATAGTAAAATAGTAAATCTGGTGCATCCCTAGTCAGATTTGAACAAAGTATGTCAAATACTACTAGAAAGATGTATTTTGGAGTTTGTATTGAGCTTTTATTTGCTAGTAAGTTATTAACTTACTAGCAAATACACCTTACTCTGCTAGTTATATTAGCAAATATAACTAGCAAAGTAGCAATAGCAAATGTAACAGCAAAAATAAACAGTTTGGAAGCCATTAGCATTACCAGGAATATTATACGGATCAAGTATAATGGATTATAATGAAAAGCGATATGAAAACTCCAGTGAATAGAAATCGGTATATAAAACCATGCTTACCGGTTCAGATGCAAAAATTTTCCTTCCACTAGGCTCTCACTCAGCTATGCTGTCCTCTTCCACAATTTCACCCGCATGGGATTCTGCAGGAGCAACAGCAGCAGCACCCGCACTGACTTTACTTATGCTACCTAGCTCGGCATGGGCATGGCCGGCAGCACTATTACTACTACTAAACAAGTCGGTTAATTTTCGACATTTGGCTGCATCAGCTTCAAGAAATTTTGCTTTCTTTTCTCTTAATTTTTTGGCACCACCTTTGCGTTTTTGACTGGGTTGACTTTGCATTTTGAAACTGTCCCTATTCATTGCAATATTTCAGTTGTTTATTTCATCGAAAAACACAACACTATTTGGACACTTAAGTTTTATATCAGTGATTAGTTAAACAATATATTGAAGTAAAACTGTAAAAGATACATTAGTTGATAAACATAGCTTGTCAACAGCAATAATCTGAATTAACATCTAGGCATGGCGGACCGAGCAACACCACCAGTCCACTGTCCATAGGGTTGCCAGGTCTAGAAAAAAAATTATCCTAGATGCAGGTCAAAATTATTCTAGTATTACGCATGAATATAACACGTATAAATACCATTCGGATCATTCTTTTTGCCAACTTATTATTTGTTTACATCACTGGGGGGAATGAGCTGCGGCGGCTGCGCAGACGGAGGAATGGGGAGATGGGAGATTATTTGCTTTTCTTCTTTTTGTCTATATTTTTCGTGTTACCCTCACTGGCCCACAGATCGACCGGCCCACCGGGAATTCTCCCGGTGCTCCAGATGGCCAGTCCGCTATTGGTTGAATGACAAAGTAAGAAGAAATGTAGAACCAACAAAGCACAAAAAAACTGTTACCCATACTAAAAAATTATGTTATAATTTTGAATATACGTACTACTAATTTTGAAAGTCTGACTTGTTTTTCTTTTTACTTTGTCACAGGTGTGTATTTTTAAAATTTCCTTAGAATCGCCTATGGTATATGTATCCATTTAACTGGGCGCAGGGCGGGAATATATCCGTTTAAGAAAATGCAGGGCTGAGTTATATCCTTTTAAGATGGTGCAGGGCTGGTATTATAGCCATTTTATAAAGTGCATACTGTTCATATACCCGGTTTCAAAAGTGTGTGGCAGTGAAAACTTCATTTTCAATTGTTATAGCTGTTGAAACATGAATTTTAAAAGAAATGGGTTGGCTATATATCCGTTTTAAAAAGGGGAGGGTAATATATCCATTTTGAAAGTTGATGGTCGGTAATATATCCATTTTGAAAGTTGATGGTCGGTAATGTATCCAATTAAAAGGTATTGGACGTTCATATAGTGTGTAAGTTTTTAAAAGGTTCGGGTCAATGAAATATACATTTTAAAAGGTGTTACGTGGCGATGATATATCCGTTGGTGCAGACCGGTGCTCTCTTTATTTTCTCTCTCTCTCACATATGTTCTTGATTAGGTAATATTATAGTCAGAGCTGGGCAAAATTACTTTGAAAAGTAATTTGAACAAATTACAAATTACATAACAAAATGTAATTCAAATAAATTACAAACTATGATACATTTATAATAAAGTATTTTCAAATTACAATTACAAATTAAATTACTCAGTTACACTTGCGAATTAAATTACTTTGCATTCGAAATTACGTTACATATTAAATGTATTTCAAATTACGTATGACATTATGCCATAACTTCAAATTATATATTAGGTCCTCCAAGGCCATAGCGTTTGCCCTTCATAATAAAAAGTCTTTCGAATAGGCCATCAGATACGCAGCTCCTCTTAGGTGAATGCATCATTCCTGCAAAAGAAAACAGTCTCTCAGCTGGAGCAGAGGAAGGCAAGGTGGTATTGTACCTCACAAAGATTTTCTTGACTGCAGGGTAAGAGTCCATTGATGATAGTATTGCCGACGACTGTAATTTTACGTATAACACTGTAGTCTGTAGCTGTAGCCTGTAGGAAAATGTTAATACTGAAGCACTGATAAATCAGAGCACTTGATAAATGTAATTTAGGAAAGTAGTTTGAAAGATGTAATTTGAAAATAAATTACTCTCCAAAATACATAGGAAAAAAATTTAATTAAATTACATTTCCAAATTATGTAATTTAATTTCAAATTACAAAAATTTAATTTCAAATTACAAAAATTTAATTTCAAATTACAAAAATTTAATTTCAAATTACAAAAATTTAATTTCAAATTATAAAAATTTAATTTTAAATTAAAATACTGCTCAGCTCTGGTTATAGTTTCGTTAGCATCAGGAGAGAACAGATTTTCTTGCACTGGGATAGATTAAGCTACGTTTGGTTCGTTTATGACGGTAAGATTAGGTGAGGAAGGTTAGATTTGGTTTGGGTAGTCTAAAGATTAACGGCCTAATTACTCTTATTATTATTATTATTATTGTTATTATTAAATGAATATGTATAGAAATAGGAGTGAGTGTAAAGCAGTCATAAGACGGTATAAAATAGAAGAAGACCCTATTCAAGCAGCAAAAGCCTTTGAGACTAATTTAAATAATAATGATAATTTTTTTAGGAACGATTAATGAACATTAATCAACATCCCTTAAAGGCCATTTAAATATGATTATAACTAATCGTAATCATTATGATTACGATCAGTCGTTATCGTGTTTAGGATTATAATTAATCGCAATGAGGGCTTCGTTGTGGTCAATCTCAACACACTGCTTCCCGTCTATCAGCGAAGTTAAGCGACATTTGGTCTGGAGAGTAGTTGGATGGAGGACCTCCTCCGCGTCCAGATTATGTAGTGACACATGGTTCGGATTCCACGTAAAGCTGTACATCCCCTCCGTCATACAACCTTTCAGATGTTGCGGAAGGGGTTCAACTGAAATCGGAAGCACTCGAACTGTTACACATATTTACTACCACAGATGCAAATTATAAAGAAGCCATTAAGCTTTAAGGGAAAACGTTTGGTAATCCTAAACATATCATTGTCCCATTTGCAGCTCCCTTCAATTTGAAGGGACGACGATCAAACTGTAAACAACTTTTAAAGTTTCGACGGCCTTGAAGTGTCATTTCGCGGCCTCAAAGTTCTTGGAACAAAAGTCCAAGAGGCTTGACTCAATTTCTCAATTTCTGTCTCTCTCTTCTCACCTCATTTCGATCAATAAAAAAGTCGGTGTCTTTTTCGGTAATGATACTCAAATCCACCAAAGTAGCTGAAGCAATGGCCGATGCAGCCCTATCTGAAACACCAAATCTGTCGGCTTCCATGGCAAGATTGGGTAAAGGGGCTCTCATTTGAATGTTGGAGCATTTATATTCAGACTCAGTTGTTGAACTTTCTTCGGTGCTAGAGAGATCAGTATTAGTATCAGGTGAAAGCACATCATCGGTGACTACCTTTTCGAATTCTTCATGCATGATTATTTTTCTTCGCTTACTTCCTTGTTGCTCCTTCAACTTTCTTGCATTTCTTTTTGCTATAGATCTTAAAAGGGTAACATCCACACCTCCAATCACCATATTTCGCATAGTCCTCTGATCCTCAAAAAATTCCAGTTCTTCTTTGGGTATTCTTGATTCTTTTGGACAAACACAAATAATATGTTTTTCTTTACATCCGCTTTTTCGGCAGCCAAAATCTTGGTGTGAAACAAAGTTGCATTTACAGGTACAAATGTCAGAGAGTTCTACCAATGATTTTTTGAACAATTCAATAAGCTCGCACTGCTTTTGGATCGATTGAGTTGCGTAACCTTGTCGATAAAGCGTTTCAGCTTGGTAATTATGGATTTTTTACTCATTGAGGGTATTGATGAACGTTTCCACACTTCGACAATGCTTCTGCTATCGTTTCGAGAATATCATTATTTGTCAATTTTGCAAATGAGCCTGCCTTCAGTAGAAGAAAATATCTCCCAACCTGCATATTAGAGGGTAAGACATTATGTGGCAATTCACTTGGAATTCCGAACAGAAAATGTTGCTTCACCGACTGTCTAGTTAGTAGGGATTTTGCCATATTTAGATCTGAGATTAAATTTCTACAGAAATATCACATGAAAATCTGAAAAAATACAAAACACGGAATTAGTTAAAACCAATTATATATATGCTCTAAAACTAAAATGTAAACATATTTTACTTAATAGTCTTTGTAGCCACCCATGCTACAATATGCTACAATATCATGGAAAGGATCATTAGACCAGACAAATTTGACGTACTGCCTAACGCGCCTCAGAGCAGCAAACTGTGGAAGCTCTGGATCCGAGGATTCAGGTACTTTCTCTCAATGATCGAAGACCAGAGTCCTGATAAACTGGAAGTTCTGTTCCTGCATATTGGCCCTAACGTCGTTGATGTGATCCAGGATTGCACGACTTTTGACTCGGTCATCAGTCTATTGGAAGCCGCCTATGTAAAACCGTCCAATGAAGTTTACGCTCGGCACCTGTTATCTACCCGTTATCAGAAGCCCGAAGGAACACTGGACGAATTCATTCAAGTGCTGAATTGTTTGGCAGTTGATTCCGACTTCAAAGCAGTAACTGCTGATGAAAATAGGTCATCTTTCGTGAGAGATTCCTTCATTCGTGGTATTCGGTGCAATAACATCAGAACTCGATTGCTTGAAAATAAGACGCTAACACTGGAGACTGCCATTCAACAAGCTCGCGCTCTGAACAAGCCCAGAAAAATGCTGAATCATATCACATGCCATACGCACCCGTAGCAGCGGGAATTGAAGCCGTGACCAGCGAACCCGAAGTAAGCTCTAATCAGGACTTTTCTGATACTGTTGTATCTGTTCGCTATAATAACAGGAGCCAATCTTGTTTTTTCTGTGGTCAGAAGCGCCACCCTCGTTCATCATGTCCCGCCCGAGAAGCGGAGTACCGTAAATGCAAAAGGACTGGTCACTGGGCTAAAGTCTCGATCTAATTCAACTCCGTCGTTGTCTTCAGCCGCTGTACGTTTGCCGTCTTCAGTCAGTCTGGCTTCAGCCTACTCTGCTTCGAGTCAACTTTCGCCATCTACTATTAATGTTCTTGTCAATGGCTACGCTGTTAGAGCATTGAAGTAAAGCAAAAGTAAAAATGGGTAAATATTGAGGCTTAAAAGGATTACATACGAGAAACTGACAGCCTTCTGAGCATCTAAACAAATTAAAAACGCACTAATGGGATAATACAATCCTGCCCAAAGCTCCAAAGTGAGTACAAGTACTATCCTCCTCTCAGTACTCTGCGACAAAGGTGGGCACCCGGGCCTCAAAAAGGACCGACGGTCCCGGTCCTTGCCTCAAACTGGACCGACGGTCCCGGTCACGGTCCTTTCTGAAGATAGGACCTAGGAACGACTCGGTCCTCGGTCCTTATATATAAGTGAAAATTTGATTAAAATGAAAAATGAAATTAAAGACACCGGAAATCTTTAATTTTATTAACGTAAATTATAATTAATACAATACATAAATGATGAAAAAAGTTAAGTTAAATGCTTGAGTTTCCCTTCAAGAAGACTAGCATTTCAAAATGGCTGTCACTGAGCCCTGACCTTTTCGGCTTGAGGACGTCCTTCCCCAAAGAGAAGAGCCTCTCCACGGCGGCACTGGATGGGATAGGCGTGTCAAACTTGATGAACAAGTCCTTCAATGCCGGGCTGGGGAACGAGTCCTTGTTGAAGATGAAGGGTTTCACAGGCCTCTCCAGGTACGGCCAGGGATTGCCGGGTTCAGTTCTTCCGCTAGGAGCTCCAGTTGCTTGACTTGAAGTTGAAGCACTAACATCAGTAGATTCTTCGTCTCCTCCAGGTGTTGAAACAAGTTTCAGTTCAGTCTCAGTCTCTTTCTGAGTCTTCTGGAGGAAACGATCCATTTTCTTTAGAACTTCAAATAATCACTAAACACACTAAAATCACTAAAAAAGACCGTCCGGACCGGACCGTCCGAAATTGCTTAAAAATGGACCGTCGCTCCTCATTTCGGTCCTCACTGAGAAAAGGACCGACTTTCCCGCTCACGGTCATTAAAAAGGACCGAGTTCCTGGAATTCGGTCCTTTTGGAACTTGGTCCTGTCCACCTCTGCTCTGCGAGATGATGCCATTATAAGTTTCCAAGACTGGGATACTCAATCTACAAATGGAGCACAATCAAGACTATACAATTTTTACAGTAGAGCTAAGGGCCTCTAACAAATACTAGTGGGTAAAGCAGATAGGATCAATTCAAGAGTATGCAAGTGGAGTTTCCTTCCATCAGGACACACAAGGGTAATCCCAGTGGCAGCTGTAGCCACATCTTCACAAATTGCAGTTAATTGGGATTAACAATAACATTTCCACTTTATGCCAGACAATGAGAAATACAGCTCTAATCCTTGGAAGGAAATCCTCAAAAAGGAATTGGATGTTGACAGATGTACAGGGAGCAAATGAACTTTGGGAACTGGTTTGCATCTTTATTCCCAGTAATGGTACACTGGGTAGGTAACCCAACAAAACTCAACCCACCATCCATAACAACCATTTCAAAAGTACCATTTTAAAATATTTAAAAATATGTGAAGATAATAAAATTCCAAAATTAATATTTTACATTTATAACTAATGTTTGTATAAAGTTAAAAAATACTTATGATTAATTATAACCAGTTAGTACTTAGTTTTTTGTTTTGTTGCTTGGAAGTTCAGGTAGCACTTTGTAATTATTCCTTCATGAACACCTTCATTTGAAAAAACAAATCTATGATCAGTCTTAATTCAATAACAATATTTTTATTACTAAATGAACATGACTTCTCTATTCAATGGGTCTATTACTCTTCAATAAATGGTAATACAATCGTAACTGTCTGTTACTTTTTTTTTCACACGTAATCCCTACACAGTCCAAATCATAATTTTAACTCTATATGTGATCCATTTGCTATCCAAATCATAACTTAACTAAATTGTAACTCTCCCTAGGTAGTCCAATCACTAGTAAAGCATAAATCCACTTTTAAAAGAAACTATCTCCAAATCTTATCACTCTTTAGTCTTCTTTTTCTTTATATGGTCTCAAGTGGCAAACTTCTAGAAGGAAACAAAAGACAGTCAGCAACCACAGCCTAGTTACCAGTATCAGCTGCTAGTGATGACATGCGACAGTGTTGTTGTTTTCTTTTATTTACATTCTTTGGTTCTAATCTGGCAATGACTTATTTACATAGTCCACTAATTTTATAGCAAGTACAACACTGTATTTAAAGTTAGTTTCCTTTTTATTTGTACAAGGAAATATGTACTTTATTGATCTTAGTTCCATTAATTATTTAGAAACAACAGGTCTCTCTACACCAGAAGGAACAGATATTAAAGTTTTATTCTGAGACAGTGTAACAAAGGAATAGCCAACCAAAAGAATTTAAGAAAGTCTAAGTTTGCAGAGTTAGACAAAGTTTTTTCAAGTGGTTCAAAGAGTAGCACAGTGAGGGAAACCACTTTCTCGACTGCTTATTATGAAGAAATCCAAGCACTTTTATGACATGAAAAATGATGAACCATGAATTCCCTGTTAGGTGGCTTAATCAGTTTAAGGATAGACATGGTATTCACAAGCTTGCCATTGCAGGAAAAGGGTTCTGCTGACTCTGAAAGCATTACCAAGTATGATAATAGTTTTGAAAAACTAATTCAGAAATGTAATCTTAATGCAGAACAAATATTGAATACGGATGAGACTGCACTATTTTGGCGGTGTTTTTGTGTGTTGTAGTATATTTATTAAAGTAAATATTATTTTCATAGATTCAACAGCAATTCTTTTTATTATTTAAATTACAATTGCCATTTTTCCATTCCCTTGAAAAATCTATTCATCCAAAAAGTGCTTGGTCCAGACCCCTTTTGTTATAATGGGATTTTGCTCTACTCCCAACCAATGTTCCCTCTAAGGTGTGCGCGTGTGCGCGCGCACACGCGTTGTGAAACCCGCGCACACAGCAAAATAAAATGCGCACAGGCTCAAGCGTATCAGGAACAAATTAAGAAACCGCTTGAAAGAAAATCATTTGGACATGCTCATGCGAATTAAAAGTTACCTGAATGATGACGGATGTATTAATCTTCATAGAGTTTATTTGGAATGGGCAAATGCTAAAGATCGTAGGGAGAAATCATAATCATACTTAAATGAAAGGCACTTTCATTTAATGTTATTTTGATTATATTTTATTTTATTGAATTTTATTATTTTTTATTTTATTCCTATTTTGTGAATGGATAAAATCATGTATTAATCTTGATGGTATATTTTAAATTGCTAAATGCTAAAAAAAATTTTGAGAAATGATAACTAAAATAGTCATTTTCAATTAATGTTATTTTTATTTTATTTCTTTATTTTGTCGAATTTTATTTTACTATTTTTTATTTTATTCATATTTTTAGAATGGATAAAATGTTTTCTTTTTTAAGAATATATAATATTGTAAACAGTTTTTTAATATCCATTTAATAGTACGTAATGATCAAGCTATCACCTTATGGAAATAATATTTATTAAGTATTTAATATTTATATATTTCATTTTGAAGATAATAGCGCTTAGAAAAGTTTGCACAATTTTTCACTATGAATTTAAATGTATGCACAACGAAAATTTCTTGCGCACGCGGACTAAAAAAAATTAGAGGGAACATTGCTCCCAACTTAAAATTAACCAATTATTGTAACATTCCTAACTGAATTAACCTTGTAAAAAAAACCATTCAAACCCATTTAATTTTCACAGTGGGACCCTAATACAAGCAAATAGGAAACTTCTCTTAAGGAATTATTTCAAAATTAAATTTATAAATGACTGAAAAGGTAACATACAAATTCACTTTGTCATCACATATAATATCAATATACCTTACTTTTCAAATTCAAAGCATCTTCAAGATATAAAACTTTAGTAAATTGTTAAAAATCAACAAAACTATGCAAACCTCATTTTATAAAGCGTTTATACAACTTTTGAGGTATTTCTGAGTATAGACTAGCCTATTGTGAAAAAAGAATACTGCAAAATAATGATTAAATAGATTTCATACACAACTGTCTACCAACTTTTTCACACAGAGAAGCCAGACAATAATATATAGTGCCACTCACTACTGTGGTAGAGAATAACTACAAGAACTAGACAGATAAGTATCATAATGCCTTACTTTAGCAAAAAATGTACTCGAGGAAAACAACACATGTTTACCTTAACATTGAGTTCATTATCAGTGAAATCTGTTTCTTCTCTACCACAAAGATCTATCATCCATTCATCTTTGATCCATTCACTCTGAATATGGTTTCCTTTTCATCACATTCAATATACATTTCCTATATCAATTTATTCCTACATTTAAGAAAACTGCCTTATAATCTTTTGAAGCTTTAAAAATGAGTTCATCAGTTTAATGTTTTGATAAATGTATTAATAAATAAAATACCAACCTTACTGAACAATCTCTATTCATCAAAAGAATCAAATGAACTTCAAAATGGTCATATTTTCTTTGTCTTGTGGCACGAGTGGCAAGCCCACTTAACCTTATTGCGCAGTGCCATTTTTGTGGCTTACCTTTGGTAACTGCGCATTGCCACATTTGTGGTGCAGCCCTTTCCCGCCTCAATTTCAAATTTTATGGCAATATGAATGACTCCCCTATAATGAAACCAGAAGTTGTGTTCCATTATAATGAAAATAAGAGACTTGTTGATAAGGCAAACGTGCAAATTCAAGTTGTTGAGTGTATGCACAAGTCAATAAAGTGGTATAAAAAACTTTTCTTTCATTTTGTTGATGTGGCAATGCTAAATGCCTTCAATATGTACCTGATGAAGACAGGTATGAGGAAGAATCTAAAGGACTTTTGCCATGATGATGCGTATGAAATCATGGAAAAGTTCAAGGTGAAGGACTACCAGGACTTGCCTCAAGAACACTAGGTCACAGGCCTGACCATCTGGCTGCTAAAGAATATCTCTCTCGGCATTACCTGGCTGAAATAAAGCAGGAGGGCAGAAACAAATTGATGCCAAGACTGTGTTGTTTGTGCACACATCACAAGAAGAGAAAAGAAGAGAGTGCATTCAAAGTAGCAATGTAACGAGTGTAAAGTTCCACTTTGTGTTGGTTGTTTTTCTGACTATCACATTTACAGAAAATTCTAAGTGTGTGTGTGTGAGAAAGAGAGATGTCATGATGTTATAATGTTTCAGACCAACAAAGACCCTAGGATCCACTCATGGCTGGTCTACCTGTGTTCATAATTGTCTATTGTAGTCGGAAATGAATTAAAGTATCATGGTCCACGACGAGCCGTTCTATTGCTCGCGTGTGATTCTGACCCAAGAATCGGACCTTTCTCAATTTAAGCGTCGTTAATCGGGGAAGACGCTGAGGGAAAACAGCAGCTCTACGGGCATCATTACTTCAGCTAGCTTCAACGTTTGTAATTGATTAAAATGAATGAAAAATTTTAAGTAACTGCCGCGTTCGGTAGGTAAGAATCGGACCCTATGTAGATTCAGAAGCTAAACCTTTCTGAATCTCAGCAGAGCTCTTAAACACTCTCGTGTGATGTGTCTAGGCTCCGTACACGGACTAGTAATTCGTAGACTGCCTTTCTTGGCCGTCTGGTCGATTTGTGACCATAAGTGAAGGGAGTTTATATATTTGTAACGCACTTTCGAATAACATTTTTCCTTAAAGTATTCGTGTCATAGCCGGCACACACGGTTGACCACAAATGCGTAGTCGTGCACGTATTCTAAAATTTTATATTGTATCTCTAATGGCATCTCCGTAAGCCGTATGTTCTAACCTGCAACGAGGAAGAATAGACTGATTGTGTGTGTATCATATACTGCTATACCCTTATCAATCAAGATCAACATTAGCACATAGAAAGAATAGGATTAAAAAGAACATAGATTTAGATATACATATTTAGGAAAGTATCAAGAGCAGAATATAAATTCACAGTCGTAGAGGTAAAATATATACATAAAATGCATAAAAATATATGAACATACAAAAAAATATATATATATATATATTAGGGTGATGCAAAAGTGGGGGAGTAAAATTTTTTTGTTTCAAATTGTTGAGATACCCTCTCATTTGGTTTGATTTGGTGGAAAAATGATCCTGGGGAAATTTCGGGTCAAAATTCGAATATTTGGAGGTCGCGCCCGCCATTTGAAAATTTGCTGATTTCCATGACACCCAGGAGGTACAGCAAGCGTCACGTTACTTTTTTTTTTGAGTTGAAGTTCCCCAGCAGGCCTATCATACCACCTTCCTCTTTTCCATTTGTTCATAAAACAGATACAATACAATAGATATTTACAATAGATACATAGAATGGATATACTCGTAAATTTTACTGTTGCGTCAAAGATACGAGAGTTTTCTTAGTTTTGTCCGGAAGCTTCTTCCGATAATTTGATACAACTTGCAGTAGATATTGCTTCTGTTGTTCATCATTGGTAATTAATTTGTTATAATCTTCAATCAATTTCACTCCTCTTTCAGCAATATCATTAACAACTTTCATGTGATTCACTACGCTCTTTGCAACCCAATAACTCTCATCGAGAAGCCAATCTTCTACTGGTTTGCTCAAGAACGTTGAAGACAATCAGATCATTTCGTGGAGCACTTGCTGCGCAGGGTGCTGAAAACCAATGCTTAATATAAATTGAAACAGAAAACCAACAAATTTCTTTTAGATTTCTTTCTTCTATTGCTGTTATTTTGAACTGACTTTTGAACATAAAGATTTTCATCGAATAAATGACTTTTGCCATCCAACGGGCTCTATGATAAGCCCCAGGCTTCCTGAATTTTATTCCAGTCGTTGGAGTACCGCCAAGCAAGATGATTGTCAGTTCCAATAACTCTCTGTAATCGTCGCGAGGTTGATCTTCATTGATTTTTCTTGCTGCAAAGTTGATGATTTCCTCTTTTTCCTTTTGTGGATAATTTTCTAATTTATCGTATGAAGTTAGATTAATCTTATTCCAGTTTGTTTTGAATCTTTTGAATAACTGAATGTCAGGGCCTGATGAAGCCTGTAATGCAGGGGATACCACTGCTTCCAACATGATTTCAAGGATATGGTGTCGACAAGGACACCACAACATCTTTCTCCATTTTCTGTTCAATTAGGACACAAGCTCCGTTTTTACGACCTGTGTTCGATGCAGTTGTATCGAAACACATGCCTTTTACCTTATCTATTAGATTCCAATCAATGATCGCCTGATGTACTGCATTTGCAGTATCCTTTCCTGTGCCATGATCTATTTTTGGCACTCCAAGCAGTTGATCTTCTCCACTGCCAGAGATTAGGACTGGCAACCGATCAACAACCTCATTCCCAGTAATGTCTTCGAGAAGTTTGCCATCCCAATGAACAATCAAGGGTTTGTCAGCTTGAAATTCTTCTTTCAAGTTTTCACTGAACTTCTTTCTTGATTTCTGTCTTGCCCTGCGAATCGATGAGTAGCTAACATTGTAATTCTCTGGATCTTTTCCAACATTTGCGATCGTTGGAATAATTATTAAAGAGGCTGATCGGTCGCTGATCTTAGCAACATCCAATGAGGAAAGCAGATTTTCATTCATAATCTTGAATTTTTTTTCTTGGAAGGCCTCTTTTGGATGTTGAGAGCTGTGGTGTCTCCCTCACCACAATGAATGGTATGAGCCCTCCCTGCCTGGAGTAGAACACTCCATTCGCGTCCATTCCTTGAAATCCGGCGACCTCGTGTCGTGTCAACAGCAGAAGGAATAGCTGATTGATACTTATAAAAGTTATAAGTAAAGTAACTATTTAGAAATTGCATGCTATTAAATATTGTGAATTTGGTTAACAAAAGCTTAATTAGGTCTACTGCCTAGATTAGATTAGATTAGGCCTAAGATAATAAAAGTGAAGGGAAATATATTTTTGAAGCAATCTTGCAATAAAAACATGCCTTTTTACAACAAATTTTCATTTATTTTCTTTAATCAGCTTTATATACAAAAATAATGCATTGAATTTAATGGAATTTAAGAATATTTACCACATACAATTTTAAAATTTTTCTTTGTGTGTGTATACATATATATAGCCTATATGGCATTGCGGATTTCATTTTTAAAAATGTTAGGGGAGTGCCCTTTTTTCAACTGAGCCCCTGCCCTTCTGAAAGTCTGTGCACGTCACTGACGTGAGGTAACGGAAAGACTTGCAACGCTTAATGAGGGCAAGGGTAGGGCTACGGTTGACGAAACCCGAACCAATACTAACGTTGAAAACGTTAGTAATTTGATGGGTGAGGGCGCAACCTAGTTTCTAGTTTAGCCCTTTAACGCCGAACGTTTTTGTAGGGTTAAGTCTAAATGCGTGTATTTGAAACGCTAAGTATTCGACTCAGTCGGCGTTAGAGGGTTAAGTAGCTTATTGGGAAGGTTGGATAGAGTTGAGGAAGGGGTTAAGGTTGGTCCGAGATTAGTAGATGGGGAGGGATTTAGAGAAGTTAAGGGTGGAGCTAGGCCGCGTACGTTAGGTGATAGGAATCCCCCCCTATCGCGGTTTCGAACCCTTTCGTCCATTTGGAAAGGGACGTGAATGAGGGGGAAACTATTTTAATTGGGGACTCTTTAGTGCGCCATATGGACACAGAGTTCGTTGAACGGCATCCAACCAAGAGGAGGAGGGTCTGTCTCCCAGGGACCAGGGTTGACAGAGTTAGAGACGAAGTGTACAGGACTGACGTTGCCTCCCGTCACTCAATGTTGGTGCCGATGGTAGGGGACAACGACTCGTGTAGGCCCGATACGAGAGTGCCAGGTGGCTCGGCTGGGGAAGAAGGTTCCTCCAAGGGGGAAACGGGAGCTGTTGATGATGTCTCGGGTCGCCTATGACTGGAGGCAGCCGTCATCGGTCCCCAGTCGTGGTCTCCGGTTTCTTCGGCACCTGAGGTAACAGTATGTTACCACTATTATTAGCAGGACAAATGTGGTTCCTCCCATATTGGCAGCGATTTGTTGAAGTGCTTGATGGCCATGGGTAGGCGTGCAACCTTCAGGAAGCTCAAAGCAGCCAGTGGCCCTCAGCGACATTTGTTGGATGTCTCCCTCACCACAATGAATGGTATGAGCCCTCCCTGCCTGGAGTAGAACACTCCATTCGCGTCCATTCCTTGAAATCCGGCGACCTCGTGTCGTGTCAACAGCAGAAGGAATAGCAACATTACCTGCGAACAAAACTCGGCCACAGTAACGCGAAATATTTAGGGGTATCAATTCGGGTACAAGTGCCCCTTCTGACAATATGTAATTTTAATAAATTAACTTCCTCTACCTACCATTGTATATCCTCTATGTTACTTTGATTATGTTTCATCTTTTCATATTAATTTATTTATCTTACTAATTTTATTTATCTCTTATCTTAATTCATCTGTGGCATCCCCTTTTTGTTTCCAAGTGACCCTTCCTACAACCTTATCCCTTCCAGCGGATCTTATTGTATTATAAAAGCTGTATGTGAATTAGAGTCAAATGGCAGGACCTCATAGACGGACGGTTGTTCTTTTTACATACACGCTCCATCAAATCATACACTCCGTCATATTTATTATAAGCACACCGGACAAAAAATTAGTCACCCCTCTCAGAATGTACCTAATAACGTGTGACGGCGCCTCTGGCCTTGATAACCGCACGAATCCGGCGAGTTTAGTATGCGGGGACCAATTCATCATTTAGTATGCGGAGGTACGCCTGCTGGTTCAAATTCATCGTCACTGGAACGAAAGGGCCCATTTCGTGGTACGAAAAACATCCCCAGAACATCACGGAACCACCTCCAGCCTGAACAACACCTTCGACGCATTCAGGATTAAAGGCTTCATTGGACCTGCGATGTACTCGTCGCCTCCATCATTGGAGAACAAACAAAAACGGGACTCATCGGACCAAATTACACGTTTCCAATCTGCCGCAGTCCAGTTTTTGTGCCTCTGAGCCCATTTATAACGTGCCAATTTGTGACCTGCTGTTAACAGCGGCCTCTTCCGTGGTACCCTGCTCCAGATGTCCATCGCATGCAGTTCTCGTCGCAATGTCCGTTCGGAAATTGGTCGCTGGAGAACCTCATTGGTTTCTTGGAGCAATTGTTCTCTGGTTTGAAAACGATTTGCAGTTACTAGACGAGAAACATGGCGGCGCTCCCTATTGTCGAGAATTGTTTTCCGGCCACAAATTGGGCTACTTCAGACATTTTGTGTCCGTGGGCTCTGCCAAACACGATGGCTCCTTTTTGCCACTGAGTAACGTCTGCCTCACGACCCATTTTGCAGACTATATCCAACACACACTTTGTTCTTCACCACCTCACGAAACAGATCTGATCCTGTGTGCTACGTCACCGCTACTTGTCACTTACCAATGCTACATCAACGCCCTCTGTGTGACCTTGAACTTCCTACTATCGGTGCTATTAGGGGTGACTAATTTTTTGTCCGGTGTGCTTATATATTCGGGTCCGCAAAAAAAAAGGAGCATGACGAAAATTGCTCTCGCCCGCATTTTTTGCCGAACCCTTAAATGTTATATATCTAGCTAAAGATAAAAGAACCCAGAGTTGTATAAAACAAATTTCATCAAAATCGGTCATAAAATAAAGATTTTATGGCCACAAACGTGCAATGACTAAAAAAAGTGAATTTCCGCGTAAAAATTTAATGTTTTTCTCATTTTAAATTATTGTTTTCAGATGCCTAAATAATTTTAATCAATAAAAATGATAATATGCCCTTTTCTAAAGAAGATAAAATATTAATAAAACATTATAGACTTGATAAAAATTATGGCGCAATAAAATTATTACAAGAGTAATTATTACATATTATTACAAATTATTACATATCGAACAATTTTTTTAGTCTTATAATTTCGTTTTCTTTGGAAATTGTAAAATTATATGACATGTTGTAGTAACACTTTTATATTTTCTTTAATTTTTGACGTATTGACATGAAATTTGGTACTAACTTAGTTTATTTGTTGCTTATTTGCCTAAAATAAGTTATTTGTCATTATGTGTAAAAATAAATGTACAGTAAACATTTTCGTCATGCTCCTTTTTTTTTTGCGGACCCTTGTAATAATTTTATTGCGCCATAATTTTTATCAAGTCTATAATGTTTTATTAATATTTTATCTTCTTTAGAAAAGGGCATATTATCATTTTTATTGATTAAAATTATTTAGGCATCTGAAAACAATAATTTAAAATGAGAAAAACATTAAATTTTTACGCGGAAATTCACTTTTTTTTAGTCATTGCACGTTTGTGGCCATAAAATCTTTATTTTATGACCGATTTTGATGAAATTTGTTTTATGCAACTCTGGGCTCTTTATCTTTAGTTAGATATATAACATTTAAGGGTCCGGCAAAAATTGCGGGCGTGAGAGAAATTTTCGTCATGCTCCTTTTTTTTTTTGCGGACCCGATATAATCATATAATCTATGAATTTGTAAAATAAAAGATTCTCCTACACTTATATATACACTTACCTACACTATATATATATATATATATATATATATATATATATATATATATATATATAATATAGGGACGTTGTCAAATATTCCTGCGGATTTGTACTAACATCACTGTTTCTATATGCACACACACACACACGCACCTTCGCGTACTCACATGTGCCCCATTTACACTTATATTTACCCATACATACACGTACACATGCATATAACATATATATCTAAGCAGGCTTTTACGTACTCTTGTATTCTCACAATATTCTGTACTGAACGGACGCATTTCCTGAGCTCTCTGATATTGCATCTACTTTTGCATATTGCTAATAATTTTACTTTTGGAAGGTTTTGAATTTTATATACTTGTGTTTATATTCACATTGTTATAGTTAAGTAATTGAATATTAGTGGTTTTTAGCGATTTAGAAGTTTTCATAGCGTGCCGGCTTAATTTAACTTAAACTTTTGACGGTTATAAACTAATTTTAACTGCGCGATGCCGTCGCAGAAAGCGTCGTGTGTTAGGTGTGGGGTAAACCGGTGGTATTCGGATTTTAAAGATTATAACGGCGGCGGTCCTATGGCGATTACCGAGAGATCAGTTTGTTTCTTTTGCAAGTTAAGGGAGAAAATAGTTGACATAAAACGCAGTGTACGTGAGGCAGGCCCGTGCACAGGGGGGGGGGGGGGGGGGCTTGGGGTGCTTGAGCCCCTGCCCTTTTTCTTCTTCATATCAAAAGTGCCCTTTTAGTCAAAATTCATAAATATATTGATTCGACATAAATTTGAATTAATTAGTTATATTTTTATTCAGTTACTGCTACTTCAACAGATTTTCAAAACTGGAATTACTTTGATCTATGATTTTTTTATTAGAATAATAAACTTAACATACCGTTACTATTATTTTGTCAATCAGGGAGGGCGTCCCTAGTGGTAACACTGACTGCAGCTGTTTACTGTTGATTGCGTCTCTCGGGTATGTGGGTGTATTGTTTACTGTTTGTTTATTTTACGTTAACCTAAGATAACTAGTGATTTCTCAGATAATTATGGTAAGTTGGAATCCAAAGCAGTGTGACATTACTCCAAAAAATATTGTATGACATTACTCGTAAAGTTGGTAAAAACGTCCACGTCCCCTACTAGGCTAGGCCCATCAGTACACCAGTGTGTCAAACGATGGATTTTGGGTTTTAGTACTGGCATGAATTTCATTAAATTAATAAATGATTTATTAAACAACATTCATAACCTTTTCATTTTTAATATGAAATTGATTTTAAAAAAATACAATTTTCATTAAAAGTGAATAAAAATACCTAGATTATTTATTATAAAACGATGCAATTTTTCCGCAATGACGACAATTACGGTAGATCCTTCTGCCCTTTATCCTGCTGATTGATACTTATAAAAGTTATAAGTAAAGTAACTATTTAGAAATTGCATGCTATTAAATATTGTGAATTTGGTTAACAAAAGCTTAATTAGGTCTACTGCCTAGATTAGATTAGATTAGGCCTAAGATAATAAAAGTGAAGGGAAATATATTTTTGAAGCAATCTTGCAATAAAAACGCCTTTTTACAACAAATTTTCATTTATTTTCTTTAATCAGCTTTATATACAAAAATAATGCATTGAATTTAATGGAATTTAAGAATATTTACCACATACAATTTTAAAATTTTTCTTTGTGTGTGTATACATATATATAGCCTATATGGCATTGCGGATTTCATTTTTAAAAATGTTAGGGGAGTGCCCTTTTTTCAACTGAGCCCCTGCCCTTCTGAAAGTCTGTGCACGTCACTGACGTGAGGTAACGGAAAGACTTGCAACGCTTAATGAAGGCAAGGGTAGGGCTACGGTTGACGAAACCCGAACCAATACTAACGTTGAAAACGTTAGTAATTTGATGGGTGAGGGCGCAACCTAGTTTCTAGTTTAGCCCTTTAACGCCGAACGTTTTTGTAGGGTTAAGTCTAAATGCGTGTATTTGAAACGCTAAGTATTCGACTCAGTCGGCGTTAGAGGGTTAAGTAGCTTATTGGGAAGGTTGGATAGAGTTGAGGAAGGGGTTAAGGTTGGTCCGAGATTAGTAGATGGGGAGGGATTTAGAGAAGTTAAGGGTGGAGCTAGGCCGCGTACGTTAGGTGATAGGAATCCCCCCCTATCGCGGTTTCGAACCCTTTCGTCCATTTGGAAAGGGACGTGAATGAGGGGGAAACTATTTTAATTGGGGACTCTTTAGTGCGCCATATGGACACAGAGTTCGTTGAATGGCATCCAACCAAGAGGAGGAGGGTCTGTCTCCCAGGGACCAGGGTTGACAGAGTTAGAGACGAAGTGTACAGGACTGACGTTGCCTCCCGTCACTCAATGTTGGTGCCGATGGTAGGGGACAACGACTCGTGTAGGCCCGATACGAGAGTGCCTGACCTTTTGGAGAGATATAGGGGGTTAATTAGGTCCCTAAATGCGAGGTCAGATAGGTCTTTAGTTCTAGGTATTACTCCTAGGCACGGGTTGGGTCTTAGGATTACGTCTAAAACGATATTTTTGAATACTAAATTAGAAGAGATTTGTGCTGAGGACAATGTACCCTTCGTAAAGCTGTGGTCCGAATTCAGTGATCCTAGCCTTTTTATAAAAGATGGGGTGCATTTTAATGAAATAGGTAATGCTAGGCTAGGTAGGTTAATTAACGAAAACGTACGAAAGCTGTATAGGTCGAAGCCGCCTTTAAACGTTGTGGGTCGGGGGAACGCGGGCCCGGCGTGAAAAATAGTTTAAAACGCCGGCCCGTAGTAAAAAATAACTTAGACATCTTTTATTGTAACGCGCGTAGTATTAGAAATAAATTAAACGAATTTAAGGCAATACTTTATTCCGGCAACTACGATATAGTTACTATCACTGAAACGTGGTTAAATACCGTGACTCGGGACTTGTTAGGAGAACTTGATATACCGGGTTTTAAACTCTTTACTAATGATAGGTTACAAAGGTTTGGTGGCGGTGTTTTGCTGTACATTCGTAATTCCCTTAGGGCTATCGAGGTTAAGATAGATTTTCCGGCAGCAATTAATGCGTTGAAGTTAGGGTGCGTAGTATTAGTTTTAATTTTGTTGTTGTTTATAGACCTCCCGTTCAACCCCTCGATACCGATACTAGATTTTACTCACTTCTTGGTAACTTTATTGACAATCGGAGTAGTATAATTGTCGGAGACTTTAACTGCCCTAATGTTAATTATGAAACTTTTACTGGTAATGAGAAGGTTTGAGATTGATTGGGTTCATGGAAAATAATTTTTTACGACAGATGGTTACCGAACCAACGCGCAGTGACAATATTCTAGATTTGGTGATGACGAACGGCGAAAATATATTCGATGGTTTAGAAATAGGCCAGAGTTTAGGATGTAGTGATCATCAAATTCTTAGGTTTAAGTTATTGATAGAAAACACTAAGGATAATAACGTAATAAAAACCCCTGATTTTCGTAGGGCTAATTTTGATAGTTTTGCGGATAGGATGAGAGTAGTGGACTGGGATAACTTATTTATGGATAATGACATAAATTTGCATTGGGAGGCGTTTAAAGAAAGTTTTATGAATATTGAAAGGGAGTTTATTCCTCGTAGGCCCAAGTGGTGGACTAGGGAAATAGGCGAGTTCATAAACGAGCGTAACAGAGCGTATAGACTTAATAAGCGCAATGGCACGGCAGCTAACTTTAATAGATATATTGAGCTTAGATGCCAGGTTAAAAGATCAGTTAGGAATGCTAAGCGTAATTTAGAGATACTTATAGTTGCTGATAGTAAACATAATCCAAAAAAGTTTTTTGAATACGTCAATAATCGGTAAGCCGATAAAAGATAACATAGGCCCTCTAGTGGATGTTAACGGCGCTTTGGCTTCTGACGCTCAGGCGATGGCGGGTATTTTCAATAACTTTTTTGCGACAGTTTTTACCGTAGAAGACGTAAATAATGTCCCCGACGTGGACGATATCGTTCCATTTAGTAGCGAGACTATTTTGGATGAAATAACTGTTACGAGGATGAGATTGCGCATTATGTCGATAGGCTAAAAGTTAGCAAGGCTCCAGGCCCTAACGCTTTTTATCCCAGACATTTGAAAGATTTGAAAGACATTATTGTAGGCCCCTTAACGAAGATTTTTATTCAGTCACTCGAAAGATTTGAAAGACATTATTGTAGGCCCCTTAACGAAGATTTTTATTCAGTCACTCGAAAGATTTGAAAGACATTATTGTAGGCCCCTTAACGAAGATTTTTATTCAGTCACTCGAAATGGAAATTATTCCTGAAGACTTCAAATTAACTAACGTCACGCCCATTTTTAAAAAAGGCGACCGCACGGTAGCTAGCAATTATAGGCCCATTAGCTTAACGTCAATTGTCGGTAAACTTTTGGAATCCGTCGTTAGGGATCGTATCATCGATCACTTAGAAAGTCGAGATTTGATTAATAGTCAGCATGGGTTTCGACGCCATAGATCTTGTTTAACTAATTTGTTAGAATTTTATAACGAAATAGTGCGCGAATACGATAGGCATAGAGCGGCTGACGTTATTTATTTAGATTTAAAAAAGGCGTTCGATACAGTTCCGCATAGAAGACTAATTGCGAAGGTTAAAGCGCACGGTATACGCGGTCAGGTAGCTAACTGGTTAGAGGAATGGCTTCGTGCTAGGAGACAGAGGGTCGTTGTTAATGGTAGTGAATCGGGGTGGTTGGATGTAGGTAGCGGTGTCCCACAGGGTTCAGTGTTAGGCCCATTGCTATTCGTAATTTACATTAACGACATAGATGTAGGATTGATTAGTAACGTGTCAAAATTCGCGGACGATACTAAGGTTGTTAACGAGCACGATAGAAATAGGCTCCAAGACGATTTAATAGGTTTATGGAGTGGACGGATAAGTGGCAGATGCAATTTAACGTAGACATATGTAAAGTTTTGCATATAGGTTCTCGTAACAATAATTACACGTACACGATGGATGATAGAGAGTTAACGAGCGTTGACGAGGAAGTAGATTTAGGCGTACGCCTATCTCAGGATTTAAAAGTTAGGAACCAGTGCCTGGAGTCTTGGGCAAAAGCTAATAGGATGTTAGGCTTCATAGCGCGTAATTTCGAATTTAAATTGAAGGATATTATATTGCCCCTTTACAAGTACCTAGTCAGGCCTCATTTAGAATATGCCGTTCAGTTTTGGTGCCCGTATTTGCGTGAGGATATTGATAGGTTAGAAAGGGTTCAGTGTCGTGCCACGAAACTAATTCCGTCATTGCGCAACAAGCCTTATGAAGATAGGATTAAAGAGTTAGACTTGCATTCACTCGAAACTAGGAGATTAAGGGGGAGCTTATTGAAGTTTTCAAAATCGTTAATAACATCGATAACGTAAATTTTGACAAACTGTTCACTTTCGATAATAGCAATACTCGTAATAACGGATTTAAGTTGCGTGGCAGACGTTTCATTACTAATATCGCTAAAAACTTCTTTACGTTTAAAGTAATTGATAAATGGAATAATCTTCCCGCGCCCGTCGTGAACTCTACCAGCGTTTGTGTGTTTAAAAACAGTCTAGATAGGCATTTTAAAAATATTAACGTTGCTTAAAATAAAAAAAACAATTGGCAACAGGAGCTCTGGGGGTCGTAATCGGGGATGAGTGTGTTGCTTTGAGTTAAGAATGTGTTGTTCTTAAGTTAAGAATGTATTGCATGGTTTGTAAGCGTTCTTATTTTACTTCTTTTCATCTTTTTCCGGCAGAGTGGGCTCTACTTCCCTATGGAGTAGAGGACCGTTCTGCAATCTTTCCTATTCTCTCCGACTATTTTTCTGACTTGTCGGCAGTGGCCGGCGGATGATGATGGTGAGTCTTTTTTCTCTTTTTCTGAATGAATGTTAACCCACGAGTGATAGGTGTTGCTACTTACTTAACCCCTTATTCTCTTCTCTTAACCCCCTACTCTTTCCTTTCTCTCGGGCTAACCTCAGAGTGGATCTTAGGGTCTTTGTTAGCCTTAGCTTCTGTAGATCTGTAGAAGTCATGTGCACGCACACATACATTCAGACAATCGTCCCATACCAGACCTTTGATTTAGAAGGCAGATCTTCTCTTCATCTCCCTCTGTCTAGGTACCTACCAAAACTACCGTACACTCCAATTTAGTAGTTACTAAACTAATACACAGATACTAATACTATAATGCGAAATATACTCTTTACAATAAAGATCAACCAATTTGTTATTTGGGATTCCCACATCGCTTCAGTAAGCATAAAGCAATCCATTTCTTTTGTTCTGACGGATGTGCAATACAAAAACAAACCTGTTTATCAATAACTCTCCGTTGGTAAGCTGCTAGCTTTCACGGGTGACTCCAAATTGAGCAATATGAATAAATCTATAAAATGCATGAATGAATATATGAAATATATAAAATATATGAGTATATAATATATAAAATCTAGAATAAATATATCAGAATGGTATACTATGTATGTATATTGCGTCCCGTTAGAAACGCATGATATAAATAATACATCCTGTAAGTTACTGAGTAACGTTAAGAATCGATTAGTAATAATAATAATAACGATGCTAATGATCATAATACTAATACTGCTACTACTAATAATAATATATCCATAAGAATAATATTAACAATGACAATAATAATCATCAATATTCAGAATGATCATAACAATAATATGATAATGATAATAATTATGATAACATGTGGTCTGGTTAATGTTGGTACTAATATAATTTGAGGAGTGGGTGTTCCCTCTTAGGGAAACCCATCAATTCTAACGTTCCGACAAGATCGGGTGTATTCCTCAAAAATAAATATGGAATAAATTTCGCATATATCTATGCCTCGACACTACTATAGTCAAATCCGTGTCCTAAGGTGTAGGGTAAGAATTAAGATCCGCATCCACTGGACCCTTAGATCGCAACGCGTAGCGTGATGGCGTTACGACAAAGTGCTTGCGACCATTACCTGTTGTGGGTGGATCCGCATCCACCGGGCCCTTAAATCGTAACGCATAGCATGAGGGCGTTACGACCGAACGTTTGGAACCTTTACACGGTTTAGGGTCCTCTTTTATCTTCGGGTCTTTGTGCACCGGATTTATGGGAGGCAGACTCGGCCGAAGAGCTGGTTTATCCTCAACCCAGTCTGTGATTTCCGGTGATCCGTCTAATAGTAGAGGAATTTTAGGAAAATCGACCTAACAAATTAGCAGGAAGTCGAAACTTGGTACACTTGTAAACTGAACCCTACTGATGAATATATTAAAAGTCCCAACAAATCCAAGTTGTGCTCCAGCCGCCATCTTGGAAAATGGCGGCCGAATTTCGGTTTTTTGGAAATAACTTTAGAACCGTAAAAGATACGAAACTTTACCGAGAGAGCAATATCATTCTACATAAAAAGACAAACATTTTCTGTTCCCAACTTTGTTTTGTACGATGAAAAATAAAAAAGTTATGCAAAACCAAAGATTTTTAATTCTATGAATCAATGCGGACACGACGTTCAAACTGGGTTTGTAGGTAAAAAAAAGCGAATGTTTTGTTATGACTGCCTATTTTCAGAAACCCCTCTTACTTTGTATGGGTGATTTTGTGAAAAAATATTTCACAGGAACGAGCTAGTAGAAATATAAATTGTGACAGTACCTGGTTTTCTAAATATTTATACCAATACATTTTCTTGTTTCTAGCAGATATGGGCAACTCTGTCCCTAATTTCCTATATTCTACTTCTAATAAATACTCTTAATTATGATTATATCTACGGATTCATCTGTAACATTTATTCACTCAATCGGAGGTTATGAGTTAATATACCGAAGTAATAGTTCAAAGTGAATGACAGACGAACTAATATTTTTCTTTTCTTTTCAGGTAATGGACGCTATTGATGAGTCAAGATGAAGTGCTTGATATGTGTTTAAACAAATCTACAGATAAGAGATTGGTACAGAAACAATGAAAGCACTCTCAAGTCATAGCTTCTCTGATATTCGACTGCAAAGGAAGAAGAAAGTAGTTCCTTTGTCTAACTTGTCATCTGGCACAATAAAGATGAAAGAAAAAACTGTAATCCTGCATTCCCCACAAGAACTCTTCCACAGAATGATATGTTTGGACATAAGCAAAACAGAAGTTAAAGGGTACTTTCAGTATGAGCTGGCAAGTGTGCCTCCATCATTATTTGACTCAACATTGTTAAGAAAAGGCACAAAGTCTTCTCTGATCAATGCTTTTCAGTCGCACAACGAGATGTTAGCTTTACCAGCCAATCCTCACTACATTTTAGATGGAGGAAACCTTCTTCATTGCGTTGTTTGGCCAAAACCCGCTACATTTGGTCAGCTGTTTGACTTGTATACAACCTCTGTAGAGAGCAATTACGGTAAAAACTGTACAGTGGTGTTTGATGGTTATCCTGACAGAGAAACCACTAAGACAGCCGAGCAAGAGCGACGAGCAGCAAAAAGAACTTCTAGAGATATCATATTTAATGAGAATACACCAACCACTATACCACAATCAGATTTTCTTGCTAACAGAAACAACAAACGGGCCCTGATTGCATCTCTTGTGTCTAGTATGAAGATCAAAGGTTATTCTGTTGTTCAGGCGGAGAGTGATGCAGATACTGTTATTGTTAAGGCTGCTCTAGATCAAGCTAAACACAAAAATCAAACAGTAGTTGTTGGCCAGGATACGGATCTTCTAGTGCTTCTAACTGCTCTAGCCCATGAAGACTTTGAAATTTGGTTTCTCAAACCAGGGAAATCAAACAGCACACCTCGTATTTTCAGCATCCAAAGTGAGAAAAAAACATGGGGAAGGCTTGTGAAGTTTTGCTATCTGCTCATGCCATGACTGGATGCGATACCACATCAGCTTTGTATAAAAAAGGAAAAGTTAGAGGTCTCCAACTTCTACAGAACCATACAGAAATGAGAGAAGAAATGAAAATATTTAACCAAAAGGATGCCAGTAAAGAAGATATCAAAGCTGCTGGGGAAAAGTTCCTCTTAAAAATGTACGGATCAAAATCAAAATCCTTGGATGAGCTAAGATACTTCATGTATAATCGCATAGTAGCAAAAAAAAGTTAGATACATCTTTTCAACTAGCATCCCTACCTCCGACCAGCAGCAGAGCAACACTCATACAGAGTGTACTTGCAGGTCCAAGAATGGTTAGGAAACTGCCTGGAGCCAACAGAGTGGGGATGGTCCATGACAGGGAAATCACTGAGGCCTGTCCCTACCACCAAGGAAGCCGCTCCATCACAACTTCTTAACCTCATTTCATGTAACTGCAAGCTAGGATGCACCAAGAGATGCAAGTGCATACAGTTTGGTTTGCTGTGCTCAGCGATGTGTGGAGGATGTGAAGGAACTACCTGCGAGAACTCTTATGTTGAAACGCTACTAGACAACTGATAACTGAGTGTGTTGCAATATGACACTACACATAATGCAATAAATGTACAATCTAGCTTATTTTTGCGTAGTAATTAGAAAATTATACTTAAAACAGGGAGACACAATTACATTTTATTTCCTAGCTCATGTTAGATGACTTTATTCAACATTAGAGATGTCACACAGTGCCTTAGTGTTAAAGCTATATACTGTATTACTGCGTTGCACTCCAAGACTTAGATTACTACATTTTCATTTTAGGTAACAACAGACGATTATAGTTAGCTATAGTGATGTTCCCAAGTGTCTAAGGATTACTGTGACCATTCAATAAGATGTTATTTTACGTTCAATCCATAAAACCTGTCTGAACATCATGGTCATCATCAATACATGAAAATTCTTCCTATGTTACATTTTTCTTCAGTATACAAGATAAGGAAAAATGCGTTATATTTTACATAAAATATATTAGTAATGTATGTATTGAGAATAGCATTCATAATTATTTCCATTTTCAATACTTAGATGTCTAATGAAGGAATAAAATAACTGTTTTAAGTAATGTTACTCCAAACCGATAACTTAGCTCCTACCCGTCATCAAAAATATTACATTACAGTATTTTTCTCTAGCTCTTTCTGTTGTGCTTTACTTTTTTACCAAACTACCTATAAAAAACAAACTGTCATGGTTCTGAAATAATAAATTGCAACAAAATATTCGAATTTCTACCCATTAGATTTCTACCCATTGTATTTTGCGTAACTTTTTTATTTTTCATCGTACAAAACAAAGTTAGGAACAGAAAATGTTTGCCTTTTTATGTAGAATGATTTTGCTCTCTTGGTAAATTTTCTTATCTTTTACGGGTCAAGTTATTTCCAAAAAAACCGAAATTCGGCCGCCATTTTCCAAGATGGCGGCTGGAGCACAACTTGGATTTGTTGGGACTTTTAATATATTCATCAGTAGGGTTCAGTTTACAAGTGTACCAAGTTTCGACTTCCTGCTAATTTGATAGGTCGATTGAATATATTTATCCTAAAATTCTTCCACTATAACGTGAGAGACGTGTCGAATCCCCTTATCGCCTGATGTCTCTTCTCTGGTTGCCCTCGCCTCAAAGGAGAGAATTGGGGGTTCTGGTGATCTTCGAACTGTGGACGTGACCTTTGTCTGGCTAGTTCCTTAATTTTCTGTCGCTTAGGCGCTGGCCGATCGACATGAACTGAATAATCCTTCGTCCGTCGAGGATGCTCCTGTCCCGCATTCGAAGGACATTCTTTGACCGCGGATTCGGCGTCCTTTTCCGTCGATTCGTTGGTGTCTTCGTCGGGTCTGTGGTCATGGTCGTGATCCTCCTTTTATGCAGTAATACCCTCCTTGGGCACTGAGCCACCATTCCTCTCGGTCTTCATATTATTGATGTGGACTAGTCTTTCCTTTCCTGTTTCCAGGTGTTTTGTAAGGAAAACATAGGGGTTAAATTTCCTAATGATTACGTAAATCCCATCATAGACCTGCTGTAAGGCCTTCGGCATACCTGGGACGAGTACCCTCCTTACGTACGCTCTCTCCGCTATCTGAGGCGTTTTCAATTGCCGATGATCATACCTCTCGCTCATCTCCAGTTCCTTCCTCACTGCTTCGTAGGTGTCCTGCATCATAAACGAAAGGCGCCAATTATAATTAGGCTGACCATACGTACCGTTTTGAACGGGACAGTACTACGTCTACCTAAATTTTTGTATGGGTTCTGTCACTGAAGAATAATTGTAAGCTCAATATGTTTATGTACTTACTTTTTCATGAATACAGAATATTACATAACCCCGTCCCTTTTTTGCCATCCCAATGTCCCGTTTTTGTCTCAAGGAAATATGGTCAGCCTAATTATAATGGTCATCATTTTGATGGTGGCAATCGATGGCATTCATTTTATTAAAATCCTCCTGGTTGGGCTCCCTCCCAAAGAAAAGGAAGAAGGGTTTAATGCCTGTGGAGGAATGTTTCACTGTGTGATGCAAATATTGGACCAAGGACAAATATTTGTCCCAATAACGGGTTCAATAGTCCTCTGTCAGAGTCCTAAGGACATCTTTGATAGTAATAAATCTTCTTCTTCACCAGTCCCGGTAACATCATGCCTTAACATAAAATCAATTCCCAGAATGGCACTCACGCTTACCGGTAATGTGGAAGTGACATATGCCGCTAAGTCACAGACTTTACCATGACAATTCAGGTTTAAATCGAGCTCTCCCTCTATGGGTAAGTACTGGTTATTGAATGGTGCACAGTCAACGTACGAGCTCATCATATGATAATTAAAACCCACTCTAATAGACAGAGTTTATTTCCACAACAGTTTTGATGCCCACTGGCATCCTCTTCGGGTGGATACAGAAAAATGATTCGTTTTTCTGTATCCACCCGAAGAGGATGCCAGTGGGCATCAAAACTGTTGTGGAAATAAACTCTGTCTATTAGAGTGGGTTTTAATTATCATATTTTGACCTTCACGTAGAAAAAAAGTGAAGTTTTTTGCATTTAGTACGAGCTCCTCACTTCACTATGTAATCCTAATTGCTCGATAAATTTAGAATTTATGAGACAGACATCAGAAATGGAATCGAACAAAATCAGTGGGTCCATATGCCCTACCTGTCCCCTAATGATGGGTATGACCAAGTGTCGATGGATGTCAGTTTCCTAGCAACCTCATTTACACTCGCATTGTTTCCTAGTTCATCATCTTTTGCATTCGTACCATTTTCTTTCGCTTCCATTTCCATTTTCGCACGTAACAAATTTAACACTGAACTCCCAACCTCGTGACTCACCACGTTTAGATGAATATTCAACTTTTCACTCAGTAATTGCATTATTTCAGTAAACTTACACACCAGCTCAGACCTATTATCACAATTCACTCCTCTTTCCTTACACTTTCCTTCTTGCGACTGCATATTTTCCTTGCACTTTTGTTCATGTAACTGTTTATCGATACTTATTACTGTCAGAGCTGGGCAATAAATACATTGAATGTATTTAAATACTAAATACATGGGAGAAATGTATTTAAATACTAAATACTAAATACATTTTACGATTGTATTTAGATACTAAATACAAAATACATCAATTGTATTTAAATACATTTGTAAATACATTTTAAATACATACAAATTTTAACATATGCATTCACTAATTCATGAGTAACAACAATATAAAATGCTTGATAAAGGATAAAGAAATAGTACAATCTAATTTCCGATTATATATTTCCCTTTTTAGAACAAAACAAAAACAAAAGAACTTAGAACTTACGATGTTCAACCAGTGACATATTATACTCATTATATCATTGCAAAATGAGTAACAATTAATGAGTAGATGAGACATAAACGTAAACATAAGACGTAAACATAAATATAAGGCACCTTAGGAATTCTCTTTTATTTCACGGTTGCTGCGGATCAAAACCAATCTTTCAAAAGTTTTGTCTGAAAGAGAGTTTCTTTTGGGAGTCAAAGTGATTCCCGCGAATGAGAATATTCGCTCTACCGGTGCCGAAGATGGTAATGTCGTGTTATAGCGGAGGAACAGTCTTTTTATGAGAGGATGTTTTCCCAAACTGTTGATGGTCCGATCGGAATCTTGTAGAAATGCCAATACATTCATGTCTGCAGATGGTGCAATAGAGGACCTCGAAGACGAAGAGTTGTGGGCGAAGCCAAAGTACTCATCGCCGTCCGATGCACCACTAGATGTATTGTCATCTGCTTGCGGGTCTTGGTCGACAGTAGTGGCGGCACGGATTAAAATGCTTTTTACCACTCCTCGTTGAGTTTCGGAGTTCCAAGACTTGTTTATGTCTACCCAACGCAGTTTGAAGTATGGGTGCGTGGCTGTTGCAATGATGGAGTCGGTAACTTGGCGTTCATTAGCTAAGGAGAGATAATTTTTATATCTCTTTTGGAACCCCTGAAGAATGGCGTTGATCAGTGGACGGCAATGCTTCAGGGGCTTGGATTCCAGTTGACTCAGGGTGCACTAAATTGTTATCTGCAGATATATCACTGTTTGATTCACCGGATTTGCTTGTTGAAGCCATGACACGCACACGATAAAGAAATCAACCGCTTTCGACTAAGAGTGGCACACAACTGATTGAACTGACACGTTGAAACAATGTATTTAAATACTCATTAAAGTATTTAAATACTATATTTAAATACATGAAAACAATGTATTTATAAATACAGTTCTAAATACACAAATGTATTTAAATACGTATTTAAATACAAATGTATTTAAATACTGCCCAGCTCTGATTACTGTCATCACTGGTTCGCACATTACGTCACATCCTCTATTATTTTAGCTGTGAGCATGGGCGCCCGCAGGATTTTTTCCAAGGGGGGGCAAAATTTAATGTATTAATAGGTAGGGACCGGAGCAAGCAAAAAACTTTTGACCCCTTAGGAACCAGCAGGTTAATTCTAAGTTTAGTGCCTTTAGGAGGCAGTTGGATACTTTTCAGCAAGTTTACGATATAAATATTTTCTTAGAAAATACTTATATATTTTCTTGGCATTTCCAGGGGGGGTCAAGCGCCCCCCCTTGCCCCTACCTGCGGGCGCCCATGGCTGTGAGCACACAAACTTATTCCATTCTCTTCTCGTCTCATTTCTCTCGTTTCTTTTATTTCATTTATTTAATTTATTCCATTTGTTTCATTTGCAGTCCCATTCCCGTTTTCGCTGGGACTAATCTCCGATTGGTATGAAAGCTTGGTTTGGCTGGTTTTTAAGCATGATTTGGCAGTTTTCAATTTTTTACCTGGCAACACTGGCCTGGGATGACATGTTTAGTATTGATATTTTATATTAATGCATATAGAATAAATTCGTAATAATTTAAAGTGTATTCTTATTACAAAATATACAAACTAAAACAAAACCTGCTTATCTCTGTAACTGTATGTACAAACTTTAGTATATAGTTATAGAGAAAAGCGCATCAATAGACACCGGTACAAGGCCCAAGGGTGGGGACGACCGTCTTTGTCGCCCACCCACCTTCGGTACGCCCTTGGTAGTAACTAACAACAGGTTTCAAATACATTTTAATTTAGATGAAGCAATAAATTGTTAATTTACCATAGTTGGGAAATCTAACATTAGGAATGACAACAATGAATTCTGCAGTAAGGGAGAGAGAATCAGCAGAAGAATAAGTTATGTATTCTGGGTAGTAATATTTCACGTGTCAATGAGGTAATGAGGTAGGTACTTTCTAAACATTTAATAAAATTCCAGTTCAATATCCAAAATCATAGGCGAAAATGTAATTTTAAATTATATGTTCTTCTAAATATAATAAGTTTCACATAATTTCATTTCATTTTTATTTTTAGCTCTATTTCAATGATATTCTTCATTAAAAATTTTTAAAATATACCATTTCTTGAAAATGTCTGAAGTGTGCAGATAAAACATTAGATTGAAAATCAAGAGAGAAGTTACTTCATTTTCTTGAAGAATAGTCCTTAAGATTTCTTCAGTTCAAAAATATTTTTCATTATATTTTTTAGTGAAAGCCTCAAAACCATACTTAGTAATTACAAAAATTTAGATATTATTTGTATTAGTGAGGCAAGATTACAGAAGCAGTATTCAATCAAACTAGAGTAGAGTATAAGTTAAATAGATCTTTCCCCACTTCACTAACAAGACCAAAACATCAACAATAGAAAGCTAACAACCTAACTTAATCTCATCTAATAATATCTTGTCAAAAGAATGTAAAGTCCATCAAATGTGATAAGGCCAAGTTCAATGGCTATACAGCAGAGCACCAAAAATGTGGAATATTTGGGACCGAGATTTCTGAATATTCCAAATTTTAAAAGTATTTTTTTTGTTTTTTGTATTATTTTGAATTTCTGAGGAAAATACCAAGACCTCAACAACTTGTATGTGCAAGGAATTCACAGAACATATTACATACTGCTGCAGTGTCTGCATAGGCCATAGTCCCCAGGTGTCAGTATCTTCAAACCACCCAGCACTGATCACTTCTATACTAGTTCTGATTCTCACACTAATTGTAAACTCTGAAAATCAACTTCTTATTCTGGATCAGGATTATCTCACATCAGCTGTTTCTGGGATATTATTTCGGTCTAACCCACCTATTAATTGTAAGCTATTTTCCAAGGTCTATTAATTAAATCTCCATCCCCACAGGGGGAAAAAAAAAGCCCCAGTCACTCAGGGCCAGTGGTGTAGTGCTGTGGGAACGGCGTTCCCTTTTTTTGGTAGACGGAACGGCGTCCCCTCACTATTTCAAATAAATCCGAACTTACAAATCTCTAACGTCATGAAATTTTAATTCCCACCCCTAGAAGAAATATGAGAAAGAATCATTAACTGCTTCATTTCCTTTAGCTTCGACTGAGGCAATGCTAGCCTATAAAGATCTGGTGAAACAGTCACCACGGCGTACCAGTTGTTAACCTTTTTTTAGTTAATCATTCCAGTTGTTAGCTATTTTTATTGATCGTACTGGATGTCGTATATCTAATGACACTGGAAATACTGCATCTTCAACCTTGGAATATATCCTAATATCCAGTGCATATGACCTCAAAATATCCCTGAAATTGGTCAGATTTCAAAAGATTTCCCGGGGGGCTTACAGTGCCCCCGGACCCCCAGCTGTATGGGCTCGCCGCGCTCGCCATTGTCCCCCCGCATCTGAGTAACACTTTCAAAATGCGTTCCCTCACTTCTTTATTTAGCACTACACCACTGCTCAGGGCCCAAGAAAGGAACTGGAATTCTGAGGCAAATCTGATAGAAATAAACTTATCTATTTTTATCCCTTTATTATGTCTAGAATAAAAACAATTATTCAGTATAAAATTATAAACACACAACACTGGCAATGTATCACAATTAATAGAAGAAAACTCTGGAAAGCAAGTGGAAGACAAGCACAGGAAATGAGTTTTAAAGAACATGAAACTTTGGCTCAGCCCAGCTACATTCCAAAACTTGACCCTGTGACCTGATTCTTTATGCAAAGCAAATGTCCAGGGCGGCTCTGGCCTAGAGGCTGTAAGGCTGCAGACCCCCAACTAAAATGATGAATAATGCGTCTCTACGGTCTCTTTATTTTATTTAAAGTGTTGTATTAAACAAAAAATGAGATTCTAAACTAAACTGATTTTTATATATTAATAATGTGACGAAATAAAGATAACTTCCAGCAAACAATGATGAATAAAAGGTTATTTAAAATGTAATATAAATATAGGGCCTACCGCGCTAAGATATAAATTTTAAGGCTGCAATCGTGCAGTCTATACACAGTATACACTATACAGGGTATGAGATTTAGTGAGGACTGAGAGGTGAGTGCGCTCACTGCACTGCTGCCAAGTGCACGATGTCCCTTATGATTAATTTCACGTTTAATTCGCTATATTTGATGAAAGTTGATCTATTTAAATTATACTTCCGTCACCGTGTGTTAATATCAAACTATTAAAAACTGAATTTTCAAATACATTATTGGTAAAGTAGAAGATAATGATATGATATGCAGCAAAATTTGGATCTTTTAAGTCTGCAGCAGATGCAGCCTGCTAGCGTACAGTTGCAGACGGCACGTGACGGCAGTGTTCGGACGCTGGTTATCAAGTGTGGTCAGTCATTGTTTCCTGTGCTAGGCTGATCGTGCTTCTTTTTCAATTAAATTTATTATTGTGAACCAGATTTCTACTTGGTTATTTTGATTCAATTAGCTTATCTAAAACTTTTATTTCTCCCTTACATACAAGCCATGGAAAATACAGTGAGGTTTTTTAAATCAATTAAATTTTCAAGCCTAACCTACCTCGAAAAGGTTGAAATTAAAAACAAAGGCCGTCCAACTCCTGCTTTAAATATAGAAGAGACAGGTAAAAGTAGAAATAAGGATTACGTTCGCAAATTCAATTCAGCTATTTATGATAAACATGATTGGATTTGTGGCTGTGAACAAAGTAATTCTCTGTTCTGTTTCCCATGTTTATTATTTGGAGGAGAAAGTGAATGGACAACGAATGGCATTTCTAAGTTGAAAAACTTGCCTCCAAAGATAATAAAGCACCAGCAAAGCCAAAAACATTTGATAAACGTAGTGAACTTATCTTTTCTTGGTAAAGTGAATATCAGAAATCAGCTGAGTGAAGCACATAGACAATCGATTGACAGACATAATGAATTAGTGAAAAGAAATAGGGGCGTGCTATCTAAAATTATTGATTGCATATTATTCTGCGGCAAATTTGAGTTGCCATTACGTGGCCATGATGTGAGTGACTTCCCAAAATCCAGGAGTATTTCGCGGTTTGATTGATTTCTTGTGTAAATCAGATCCTAGTTTAGAATCTCATTTCCGAACTGCTACAGCTTTTAAGGGAACTTCAAAAACGATTCAAAATGAATTATTAGATTCTATATTAGTTCTTTGCAAAAAGAATATCAAGGAAGAGATGAAAAAACTGACTACTTAGCTGTAATGTGTGATGAAACAACGGATATTTATAATAAATCACAAATGGCAATAGTGTTCAGATATGAACTAAAAGGAAACCCCGTTGAACGGTTTTGGAGTTTCTTCAACCCTCCAAATCTCACTGGAGAAGCTTTATCCGAAATACTCCTCAATGAACTGAATAGTTTACTATCTAATAAGGAGAAACTTATAGCTCAAACTTATGACGGAGCTGCTGCTCTTAGTGGAAAGCAGAAAGGCGTCCAAACAAGAATAAAAGAAGTCTATAAAAATGCTCATTACGTACATTGTTACGCACATCAACTGAACTTAATAATTGAGAAAGCAACATCAAAAATTAGCAAAGCAAGAGTTTTTTTTCAAAGCTTGTCTGAAATTCCTGCATTCTTTTCAAAATCCCCTCAAAGAACAGCTGAATTAGAAAAAATTACTCATCGAATTCCACAAGTATCAGCAACTAGATGGAATTTTAAAAGTCGAATAGTAAACGCTGTATACGAAAGAAAAGATGAACTAATCGAGTGCTGCAGCATTTTAGAAACTTCTCAGTCAAAGGAAACTGGAGTTGCAGCAGCTGGTATTAAAAGAATTCTAAATGATCCGGAATTTACTTTTTGGCTGGAATTCTTCAGTAAAATAATGCCCCAAGTTGAAATTTTATTCGCACAATTTCAATCTAGGTGTATTGAAGCAACAACCGCACAATCCTATGTAAACAAATTTACTGCTGCTATTGAAAACATTAAGCAAGAATATGAACACTTTTCTGAACAAAACAACTCAAATGAAGGAAATAAAAAGAGGAAGTTTTCAACTACTAATGAAACATCAATTGCAACAGATGTCTGCGATATAATTATCCAAGAATGCACTAATAGATTTAGCTTTACTGGCCATCTTGAATCCAGTAAACTGCTACTAAGAAATTGTTTTGAATCTTATCTTAAAGACTTTCCAACTGTGAACTCGGCAAAGCTGTTGAAGCATATCCAATGCTTGACAAATTAAAACTCAAAACGGAACTATCCGTTCTTTATGGTCGAGACGATATCTGCTCAAACGACAAGCTCACTGATTTATTAAGTGTTCTCTTGGACAATAATTTAGAATCAGCATTTTCAGAAACAGTTAAACTTGTAAAAATTTTAATAACAACGCCCATGACATCAGCTGAAACTGAAAGATGCTTTTCAACCTTAAAAAAATAAAAACATTTCTTAGAAACTCGATGTTGAATCAAAGGCTCACGGCTTTAGCAATGCTGTCAATTGAAAATAGAATGATAAGTGATATCAACAATTTTAATGAAAAAGTGATTGATCATTTGCAACGTCCAGAACCCGAAAAATGGATTTTATATTTAAATAAAATCATTTCATCCATTGGTAAGTAACCATACTAAGTATTTATAATTGAACTATTATTTTATTAAGCTAGTTTTCTTAATTTTTGTACCTTATAAGTATTTTCGAAAGCTACAGCCTTCCCACTTTATCGAGTCTAGAGCGGCCACTGCAAATGTCTATTTAGTAGTTTTGGGTTCACAAGCCTGATTCCAGTGGCAAACCATGAATGGCCAACTGTGGTTGACACAACCTCAATTAACTTCATAGCTCCAACTAGGTTGGATCCACAATATAAAACCAATGAATCTGGACTGTTGAGTTGCGTCCCACCTGGTTGCCTAGACAACACAAGTTCATTAGTTACATGCACAGGGTACAATTAATCAATAATAATAATAATTAACAGACAATTAACAAACAAATAATAACTGGAATCACAACTTCATAATTAATTACTGATAAGAATAATCATCATAGAATAAATAAGGCACTCTGGACCACAAGCTACCAAGCACCAAAATTAAAAAAAATGGAGAAAAATGCAGTTAAAGTTTGTCAACTTACAAAATCCCATAACTTTTGAACCAATAACGATATTTGATTGATTTTGACCATACTTACAGGTCCACAATCTGCTCCCTGACTCACCCATGGGATAGAGGAAGGGTGGGGTAACATAGTGGTATAAATAACTCAATTCTGTCCCCACTGGTGCTTGGCACCAGTGGGGACGGACAAAGCTGTCATCGATCATCACAAACATTTTGGCTCCACACTCTAAGGAGCTTTTACTTAAATCCTTGAGTGGTAATCATGCATTTTCTCTTGGTACTGATGCTTCCAACAAAGGAAACATAAAATCCTTCCCATTAGTTCTACGATATTTTGATACTTCACAAGGAATCAGGACGTCCTTATTATCGCTCTTTTCTTTGGATTCCGAGGACTCGGCCACAATTTTTGCAGCAGTTTGGCAAAGGTTAGAAACAAAACGGATTGTCTCAAGCAAGTGGTGGCTTATGGAGCAGATAATGCCAATATAAATTATGGAGTAAATATAGTGTCTTCACAGCATTGCAGAGCCATAATCAACACCTCGTCAAAGCTGGTTGTAACTTGCACAAAATATACAATGCTATCAAAACAGCGTGTAACTGTCTAAAGTATGATATATGAAGTAATCATCATAAAAATTTACGAGTTCAGCTCTTCCACTAAAAAAACCGCCGAACTAAAGGAATTTTTCAAGCTGTTGGAGACTGATTGGTCTCAACTGTTGCGCCATGTGCCCACCCGATAGCTCTCTTTATTGCCAGTAATAGAAAGATTGTTGGCTTCTTTGGAGCCGTTAAAGCTTATTTTTTAAGCCGACACAGTGTGCCACCCACTTTATAAATGTTTTTTGATGATAAGCTGGAGAAGCCTATCTAGGACTTGTAATGAACATTTGCACCGATATTCAACCAGCATTGAAAAAAAACTTGAAACAAATGAAGTGATAATTGTTGAGTTATACACAATCATGAGTAATATTCCTACAAATGTTTACGCGAGAAAAAGGCTGAAAAATTTTATGGATTCTTGGCTCGGCATTTTGATACAGAAATGCGATAATTGAATCAACAGTTAAACTATTTGAGATTGATTGTCAAAGTTTTCCTCGATGCAGCAATCAATTATCTGGAGAAATGGTTCGACTTCGAGGATAGAAAACTTCAAGCCATAAGCTTGCTCAGAATTGAAGAAAGTCCCAAAATTAGAAGAAATTGTGTAACTCGTTCAGGCTCTTCCAGACTGAAGTGAATGGTGACCTACTTTTCAACGAATTCATCTTCTTAAAAGATTCATTGTAGAAATGAACGATAGCGATAAGTTCGTTACCTCTGGATCAACGACGGGTGCTTTTCTTCAAGACCTTTCCATCTCCAACCTTGCAAAAAATTCTGGAGCATAATATTTTCCATTCTTCATTCAACGCTGTCTGAAAGAATTTTCAGTTTGATGACAACCAACTGGAGGAGAGAGAGAAATCGGTTGCGCATTCGAAAACTTAGAATCAGAACTCATGATCAAAGAAAAATTTTCTATGACTTGCAAGGCATTTCAGTTATACTTGAAGTCAGAAGATGGAGATAAATTTTGAAGATTAAAAGTTCAGAAAAATATTGACATATGTCATAATATTAGGGTGGGGGAATCTAACATTTTTTTTTAGGAACGAGTGGTTTCTATGGCCATTTGGCTGGTGAATAGAATCCGGCTAGTTCTTGGACTTAAAATGAATTTTTGACCTGGTTTCAGTGTTTTTTTGTTCAAAATGGCAGCCAAAAAAATAGATTTTTTTGTTTTAATGATAAAAAAAAAACCTGCTACCCTTCACATGTAATGTCTTTTCATATGTTTTCATGGTCGCTGAACTCGAAAATGAACAAATGAGAGACATTAGGAGTGTGGTTAAGCAGATACATGACTGTAATAACTTTCGGGAGTATTAGACCCCGCCAGTTATTAAGTTACTTAAATAACAATAAAGGTACTTACAGGTGCTTTGATTTTAATCTTCTTTAGGGCCTACCATACTGTAGATGCCAGCGTCCCCACAAACGACTTACTACTAGTCCTACTTTACTAATTTAGAAGCTATAGACATTACCCCTAACTGATATAATAATTAGAGAACTTCCTGCTTAAATTAGTCACTTTAGAAACATCACCCAAATTAAACTTAGCACCAACGATTTAGTCAGATACAAAACTACATCTCTTTTGTTCAGCCCAAATCAACGAACAGGCTGCGTTCCGCTGTTTAGCTTTTTGTGTTGTCATTCACTTTCTTTTGGTGACTTTTCCCTTCATTGACTTTTAGATTACACACACACACACACACACACGTCCTCACTCCTCCCCTACAAGTTTAGTTTGTCAGGGGGGTGAGGGACCCGAGACGACCTGTGAATGGGGGTTGATGTAGTAGGATAGGTGCGACCTGCATATGGGCGAATTGAACCATTTTCCAGCGGATCGGTCTCTCTTCCGGAAGACTGGTCATCCTGCAATTCCGTTCCCATATCTGGTCCAGATGGCGTTTAATAGAACGACCATCTTCTAGTTTGCACTTTGAAGGAAACAGGGCCCGTTCTCTCCCGCACCGGTGCAGGAACCAATTTTGTTCCAGCCCATCGTTGCGAATCATGACTGGATCATTACGTTGCGCTTCTGTAACTCCTTTTTAGTGTTTGGTACAACTTCTGTTTTTCCTGATGGCGTAAAACTCGTTGTTGTAACGTTTCATTTGACGTAACGAAATTCTTCACTGGTAAAACAAGTACCATTAGAGTAGGCGTCCACAATGACTACGAAATAGATATTATTTATAGGACCTGCATAGTCAACATGGATCCTATGCCAAGGTATAGTATGCCATTCCCACGAATGAAGTGGACATTTCCTTGGGAGATCTCTTTTCTAGGCAGTTTTGACAGGAACGAACCAATGATTCGAGTTCTCCATCTAAACCAGGTCACCAGAAATAAGCTCTCGCCAGCTCTTTCATTTTTGTTTGCACCCATGTGTTCAGCGGGAAGTTCCTTCACTAAATTCACCTGCCTTCATTCGGAATTATCACTCTGTAGCCCATAAGAGACAGCCATTTTGGATTGAGAGTCCAGACTGACGTCGATAAAAAAAGGCTGCAATTCACTCTCAACCTTAGTAGGCCAACCGAGTAGTAACGGATGACCCTAGACAGAATAGGGTCTGATTTTGTCCATGCTCTATCTGTACTGCAGTTACTGAATGGAGTCCAAAAAAACCAAGTGAACCCATTCTGTAGGTATAGGTACGCATTCATTTGGATTTTCTAAAGGCAACCTACTTAGATCAGCCGTACCTAGAAGTTTGCCTGACCGATGTGCTAATCAAATTTATACGCTTGTAGAATCAGTGCCCCCATCGTTGAATTCTACCCGAGGCCATAACTGGAATATTTTTTATTAGGTGAAAATAAAACCTAAAAGAGGCTTAGGTCAGTAATTAGTTTGAATTCATGACCCCATAGATAGAAATGATTTTTTTTACTGCAAATACTAAGGCTAGGCTTCACGTTTCAAGTTGTGCATATCGCCTTTCAGTCTTCGTGTTTCTAAAGCAAAACAGATAGGCCTATTATTATAATGAAAACCCACTCTAATAGACAGAGTTTATTTTCTATTTTTGACAGACTCTTCTATTAAAGTGGGTTTTTACCATAATTTGACCTTCACGTAGAAAAGTGAAGTTTTTTGCATTTAGATAGGCATATCTCCACCATCAATGTGGTGAGATAACATTGCCCCAATTCCATAAGAACTGCTATCTGCTAAAACTACGAGGAAGTGTAGGATCATAATGCACTAGGAGAGTGGACTTTAGTAGTACGTCCTTGGAAGCCTCAAATGCTTCGTTTTGGTTTTTTTCCCATCTCCACTGTTCCCCAGATCATAATAACTTATTTAGGGGTTCAAGGAAAGTAGATGGATTAGGCAAAAATTTCCTATAAAAGTTTAGGCTAGAGACCCAAATAAGCTTGTAACTGTGTGATGTTTTGTGGAAGTGGGGCATTTTTTATTGCTTTTCATTGCTTTTATTGCTCCACCGTTGGATGAATGCCTGAGGCATCTATGCGGAACCCCAAATATGAAACCTCATTAGTGACCCAAGAACACTTTCTTTAGCTAGCTTAAGTCCGGCATCCCGGAGTCTTTTTCAGAACTATGGTTAATCTAGTTAGCTGTCCGTTTTTAGATGAACCTGAAATGAGGACATCATCTAGAAAACAAAGTACACCCGGAATGTGATCTAGAATTTGGTCCATTGTTCTCTGAAAAATACCTGGAGCCGATGCTATTCCATAGCATAGCCTATTGTACCTATATAGGCCTCGGTGCAGTATTTATGATACTTAGCTCTTTAGAATTTTCATCTAAACTTAGTTGAGCATAGGCTTGGGACATACCTAGTTTTGTGAAATATTTACTCCCAGCAAGAGAGCTAAATAATTCATCAGGCTTGGTTCTATTTGCTGTTAAACGGTAATCCCCACATAACCGCACTGACTTGTCAGGTTTTAGTACAGGAACTACCGGGGTAGCCCACTTAGCGTGTGTGACTGGCTCGATAATTTTATCTTTGAGCAGCCTATCAATTTCTAAATCTACCGTCTCCCGCAGTGCATGTGCAATTGAACGAGCCTTACAAAATTTTGGAGTTACATTAGGATCTACCTCTATACAGACCTGATGGTCTTTTAGTTTGCCTACTTCGGGCCAAAAAGAGAGGAAAACTCCATTAACAATGCGTCTATGTCAGACGGATATGCGAGTATATACACATCTGCCCGACCCTTTGGCAAAATTTTGTCAATAGGTAATTTCAAAGCATCACCAATCACAGCCTAGTAGAGTAGTCCCTTGCTCATCCACCACTAAAAGAGTTAAGGGATGAGACAAAGTTTTCTTGTTGAGTGTAACTGTGATGGATGCTTCTCCACAAATAGGTATTTGTATGTCTCCATATTTTTTTTAGTATTGTTTTAGATGCATGTAGTTTAGGTGTATTTTTGAAAGTTTTGTCAAAAACTGTTTTAGACATAACAGTTCGGGCAGCACTTGTATCTAGTTCTAGAGGAACTGTAATTCCACTTAGGCCTACATCTACAATATATGGACCTGTATTATCACCACTTTCCTGCTCATAAAATAGGTACTCCACTCCAATGTTCGAAGTATTTCCATTTTGAGGATTACCACTGGAAATGTTATAATTAGAATTTTCACCCCTTGTTTACTTTGAAAAACAAACTTTAGCTATGTGGCTTATTTTACTACAGTTTCGGCAAACTACTACTTTAAAAGGACATTCCTTCTTCCAATGGCGTTTTTCACACCCAGTACATGGCTTGGAAGGCTTTTCCTCCTGTTTAGCGTTCGAATGAGTAGGTTTAGTCGTATTTGCCGCACACCTTTTATTTATTTGTCTAGTAGGCTCATTAGGTCTGCCAGGCCTAGAAGATTTAAAGCTATTTACGTGTTGGGCCTTACTACTATGACTGCCAAAAGCTCTAGCATCTTTAGCAGCTGTTTTCCTAGCCGCAGCTATTTCTACAGCCTGGCTAAAAGTTAGGTCCTGTATAGCTAATAGGGCTCTCTGGGTAGACTCCTCTTTGAGACCCATTACAAACCTCTCTCTTAGCATTTCGTCTAATTTGTTCCCAAATTTACAAGTACGGCTATAGGCTTTTATACCTGCAACAAAATTCGAAACGTTCATAGATGAGAACTACTCGGGGTTTGTAATGATTGGTTAGTGCCTGTACCAATTCACTATAGGTGCAAGTTTCCGGTGCTTTAGGAGCAACTAGGTCCATAACTAAGCCAAATGTTTTAGGGTCTATTATAGTTAAGAAGGTAGGTACTTTCTTAGCATCAGGAATGGAATTTGCCTCGAAAAACAACCTCACACTAGTGGCATAAGCTTCGAAGTCCTCCCCAGAGCCTTCGTAGGGGCTTATATAGCCAATCACCGACATGCTAGAACAAAACCAATTCAGGCCAAATAACGTGAAGTAGGTTTGGTAGGGCTTAAGTTTGATCTAGTTACTTCCCAGTTAGGGCTGAATAGGAAATTGTAATAGGGTTAGGGCTGAGTAGGAATTAGTATTAGAGTTAGGCTTGAGTAGGAATTAGTATTAGAATTAGGGCTGAGTAGGAATTAGTATTAGAATTAGGGCTGAGTAGGAATTAGTATTAGAGTTAGGCCGGTGGGACTTAAGCTATAGTACGGTAACTTACCCACACAAGCCAACCAAATCGAACGACCCACCAAGGCGAGGCTACATTCAATTTTCCAAACAACCAAGTAAATCCAATAAACCGAATAAATCCCATCCTCGTCGCCAAATGTAATAACGTGGGGGTATTAGACCCCGCCAGTTATTAAGTTATTCAAATAACAATAAAGGTACTTACAGGTGCTTTGATTTAGATTCTTTAGAGCCTACCATATATGCCAGCGTCCCACAAACGACCTACTACTAGTCCTACTTTACTAATTTAGAAGCTATGGGCATTACCCCAAACTGATATAGTAGTTAGACAACTTCCTGCTTAAATTAGTCACTTTAGAAACATCACCAAATTAAACTTGGCACCAACGATTTAGTCAGATACAAAACTACATCTCTTTTGCTCAGCCCAAATCAACGAACAGGCTGCGTTCCGTTGTTTATCTTTTTGTGTTGCCATTCAGCTTTTTTTTAGTGACTGACTATATATATATATATATATATATATATATATATATATATATATATATATATATATATATATCAGTGGCGACTCGTGACATTTTTGTTCAGGCATGCAATGTTATGGAATGGAAGAAAAACATCCGCCTAACCCTCTTGCCCAAACTTTGCATATTGTTTACATAGAACTTAGCAAGTTAAAGGTGTTTTACAAACTTTTGGGGACCTCTTTGAAGGAAAGTTCATTTAATGTTAGGCTTAAATATGAGAACAAAAAATTAGACATATTTATATATAGTAGTTACCGAATTGATCTAAAGAAAAAGATACAAATTTAAAATTTACCTTAAATAATTGTGAAGCATTATTTGAATTGAAATTCTGCTCTCCTAGTTTTCCTGCAAAATTCTTCGATGACCAAATTGTAAAAGTACTCTCGATTCTCCATAAGCTTCTTGATGAAATTTTTTTCATTTGAAATTAAGGCAAGATTAGATAGCCTTTCTTCACTTTGGGAACTCCGTAAATAACTTTTAATTCTTTTAAGCGCAGAAAATGATCGCTCAACACTTGCTGTCGATATTGGTATAGTTAGAATCAAATTCGTCAATTTATATATTTCCTTAAGACCTTTGTGCATTTCGCTTTCCAGTAGATATTTTAGGAGCTCAGCAACATTCTTTTTGGCAAAAGATTTGTGCGAATATAAAACACACAATTCAGAACGGAGACGAGGAAACTCAAAAAATGAATTGTAGCTTCTTTTCAAAGATTCAAAAGCTCTCTCTGGGAAAGTAACATCATAGAACTCAAATTTTTTGCAATCTAAAAGCTCAATGAATTCCAATTTTTCCATTGAACTGAAACGCTCTTCCATTTGAAGAAGTATATTATCGAATATTTCATGAAATAGTTGACTATACTTCTCTTGTGGAGAAAGACTCTGTTTCCTTTTACATACAGGTTCACCACATCTTTCTGTTATCAAGTCCCACGTATCTGCAAATTTTGTATCCCTTATTTGTTTGATTTTTTTCATAGTGCTTTCAACGGTGATTGAGCTATACACAATATCCATAGATTTTGTTTGCAGCACATTAAATAGATATTCAGTAAAAGGAAAAATTGAAGAAAATACTTCTAATAAAAAATTAAAATCGAAAGTATCGATACCAGCAAGCAATCCGCGTGCACTATTTTTTGTTTTTCATCAAATTTCTTTGGGTTTTCAAGAATGCTTTTTAAAAGATCTATTATATCTTTATTTTCCTTAACTCTTTCAACTAGACGAGATGAATAGTTCCACCGCGTTGGAGCCAGTTTAGGGAAACGCTTTCCAGCAACTTTGTCAAGCATTGAAGTTCGCTTAGTTGAACTGCTGAAAAATGATGACAAACTTCCTAATACTGAAAAACAATTATTACATTCGGAAATTTCAGCGACAGCTTGGGATAAAACAAGGTTAAGTTTATGGGCGTAGCAGTGAAGGAAAATAGCCTCTGGTACAGTTTCTCTAATCTTTGTTTGTACTCCATTAAGATCGCTCCCCATAACAGCAGCACCGTCGTAGGTTTGAGCAACTAATTTTTTTCAAACAGCCCAGTTCACCTAGTTGCCTTATAGATAAATCAGAAATCGCTCCTGCACTTCTATCATTGCTGACGTCATTGAATTTTATAAATCGTTCACAAATCTCTCCATGTTTATTAACATAACGAACAACAGTAGAGAGTTGAGAAAAACAGCTGACATCAGATGTTTCATCTAATAAAATCGCCACATACATGCAGTCGATAAGCTCACGTTTTATTTGTTCTAACATAACTGCACTAATAGATTGAATTATGTCATTCTGAATAGCAGATGATGTTCCCTTAAAAACAGTGGCAGTTTTTAAATGGTTTTGAAGCTTTTCATCGAATTCTCCCATACAAAATACCAATTCAATATACTGTAGTTACCCCTATTGTCAGCGTTTTCTTCTTCATTGTGACCGCGAAATGCTAATTCTTGCATACCTAAAAAACATGTTATCCTAATCAAACGTTTCAAAATTTCTCGATTCTTATTAACTTCTTCGTTATGTCTGGAAATGGCAACTGATTTCTGCTTGTCGAGTATTAAATCAATTCTTTCTGACTTTCCAAATGTTTTAAGATCAACAAATGCATTTATGTGAGCAAGAGATTTTTCATGGCGAGAAATTGCAGTATGTAAATTGTTTAAATCGTCGTATCCACGACTAACAGAATTCCACACAGAGTTATCTCTTGAAAATAGGAAACACGACCAACAGTACAATTTGTTATTTGAAATATTTCCACATAACCAGGGAACATCATCATACAGCTTAGGATTAAATTTCCTAGTGAAGCCTTTATTTTCTTTGCTTAAATTCAAATGTGGAATCGGTCTGCCATTATTCAATATGCGCTTTTTCTCATCAAAAGAGAGTGAGTAAAATCTTCTAGTCTTCAATTGATTAAACACATCGTCAGTCATTATGGGCACTACAATGCTATAATTTATTTAAGGGAACACCGAACACAAGTGAAGCTTGCGGCTGTGGTACTGGAAAGAAGCCTTGTCAGAAGTTACTTTTTGGTGAATGCACCTATAAAACTGAATGCATGCCGTATTATTTTCATTAATTAAAAAAAATCAGAACAAAGCTTTTTAATTATTTTTAGTAAAAATATTAAGTAAATTTTCTAAGCATATTTTAAAACATATTGCCTTTTGAATTTAGCTATGAGGCTCAAAAAAAATATCTTATGGATAGTGAGAAGTCTCCTTAAAAAATTGCCCAAGGCAAGGCGGTGTAAACAAAATCATGTCTTATTTCACTAGACAATTAAGAACATTTTTCTGTACCCAGACTGAATTAGTGAATGCTTTAGCTACAAGTATTTCGATCTGTGTACAGAAAAATGTTCTTAATTGTCTAATGAAATAAGACATAATTTTGTTTACACCGCCCAATAGCCAGTACATGCGTGATTGAAGCCTTAGCCTATTTTTAGTTTCTGAAAATTATTTTTGTCAATTATAATCCTTACTTAGATCTGAAAAGAGAACATATTTAACGCATGCATTCATTGCATGCGTTGCATTCATTAAGAAATCGCCACTGATATATATATATATATATATATATATAAAGAACGACGCTTGTGTAGAAGAACGTTCCGCACAAGATGAGGAGGGAGAACGAACAAATGAAAAATAAGGTAACCAGCCGGGAATCGAACCCGGGATCTTCCGATTGCCGGTCAGATATGCTATCCACTACACCATGGGCCTCGATTAATCAGAAGTCGTAATTCTCCTACATACGAGCAGAAACCAATTAGGCATTGGTTTCTGCTCGTATGTAGGAGAATTACGACTTCTGATTAATCGAGGCCCATGGTGTAGTGGATAGCATATCTGACCGGCAATCGGAAGATCCCGGGTTGTTACCTCATTTTTCATTTGTTTGTTCTCCCTCCTCATCTTGTGCGGAACCTTCTTCTACACAAGCATCGTTCTTTACATTAATTATACTGTGTTGTTTGCAGTTAAAATATATATATATATATATATATATATATATATATATATATATATATATATATATATATATACACGTCACCTCAATGACGAAAAATTTGAAAAAATGCCCGAGCCATATCGAACATAAAGGATGAATGAGGCCCACCTCCATCTTTATATTTGATAGAAAAAAATAATTAGTTGATAAATGCTTGCTATATTTTTAATCATTGTTATGTTCATTCTTCAATGTCGTTAAGTATCTAGTGCAGTGATTCCCAAACCCATGGTCGCGACCCAAGTGAGGGTCGGGAAGGTGTTCCTGAGGGTCGCGGGACGGAAATTCTCTTTGAAATTCATTGTGTGTTGGTAATTAATTCAATCAAACTATATGAATATAAACACAACGTATCAAAATGATTGGTCATTAACCCTGCATGTACCAGCGTTTACGGTCACCAGGCCAGGACAATATTGTATTCAGGGTCGCCACCATAAAAGTTTGCGAACCACTAATCTAGTGTGTCGTAATATTGATGTTTTATTTAGGCTTACTTTAGTGTTTTGGCTTGTTCTGGTGTTTGGCTGCTTTCTCTTTTGTGGTTTCTTGTACTATCAATGTTGTGCTAATTTACTTTAATAATAATTGTATATATTATTTTAATAATATAGTGTGTATATATACTTTAATAATAATAGTAAATAATATATCAAATACAATATTTGATATAATCTACTTTAATAATAATAATATATATGATACATCTAGCATGACTATAATTTGTATTACCTATCATATTGCGGTGTTATATGCCAACTAATGGGGTTTTACTATACTTGCAGATCCTAATGTTTAGTGACTGCTGATTGGTAATGAGGGCTGGTGAAAGAAAATCACGCAGTGCCGCCAGAAAAGAACTTTTGGGAGAAACCTACACAGAAGTGGACGAATTTAAACCGACTGGAAAGTTGCCACCAGGGACAGTTGTGATTGGTAGGATACTTGCACTTTGCAAAAAAGGAGTAAAAGGACAGAAAAAGTCAATGACTCGAGATGATGCCAGCAAGATAGTTGCAAATGAACTAAGACGAGATTGAATTAATAAAAATGTCTATCCCATGCATGAAAAACAGTGGCGAAAAAAATGAGACGATTATGAACATTTTAACAAACTGAGAATGAATGAACGCTGCCAACAAAAACCTAAAAGTGTCGAATGGTACCAAAGAGCAAGCGGCTTTAATGATCAGCTCACTAAGAACGCCAACAACATTAGAAATGACGATCAGGATTACGAAGCAAAACTTGCAGAAGAATTTGGGGTCAAAATGACTGATGAGGATAAGACTTTTTATTGGGATAATTGTTTTGGTGCGTATAAGGCCATATGTACAAATACAGTACCAAAAGATTGAGTGAGACAGAACAAGATGAAAGAAACTCGTGAAAGATCAGCGGAGAAAAAGCGAAAAGCAACAGAAAGCAACTTGAGAAAGCAAAGGGAGCTAGAGGGATCGGAAATCATTGAAATGTTAGCAACTTCAGTCGATTCTGAAAACGATCCGAGTTTTGAAAATCCAACAACGGCAAAGACAGTTTCTTCTACTGATCGTAAACTTCGCTCATCGGAAAAAGACCTAAGCCAGGAGAAGAGTGAAGAACAAGAAGCTGCATTTCCGACAGTGAAAATCAGAACTGGCAAAAAAGTCTGAACGAAAACTTGATGCAGTTTTATAGTCCAGTGTCTTGCCGAGAAAAGAACTTCTGAAGAGGTTTCGAGTGTGATAGTACGAGTAGCTAACATGGTTTTTGATCAAGATTGGAAGCTGAAGACAAATGATAACACTGGTCAACAAAGATTTTTCATCAGAGTAAAATTTGTGGTGGCTGGATAGCATTTTTCACGCTGATTCCAAAACTGCATTCCGATTTTTTCTAGCACGTATAGTTTTCAAGATGAAGGCATATATATAACTACACAGATTTAACCATTTTAAATAGGCAAAATACTAATATTTCAACATTTGATTGTGTTTATTTTAGTGTGTTTTTTTAGTTTATTCATCTTATTTATTTCAATTATCTTAATTATACATCTTATGTATTTCAGGTGTGAGCTTTTACGTCTAGCAGCATTGTGATTCAGGCAACAACGCCGTGCTTTGTGTGTCAAAAGATCAGTCCAGTCCAAGAACTTGTGTCAAGTTGGTGTACATTTTTTTTGAATTTATAGTTTGCTCAGGTCAGTCAACATGCCTCGACAATGTAAGAATGACCCCGACAAGTTCTGTTTCGTATGCGGCCAGTTGACAACTAAAACACAGCGACGAAGTATTACAACCGACATTAAGAAAATATACATGCTATACTTTGGTTGCCATCTAGGTGACCAAGATAAACCATGGGCGCCACATCAAATCTGTGCTGGCTGTTCAAATGGATTACGTGATTGGCTTAACAAAAAGAAAGCTTCAATGCCATTTGCCATACCCATGATATGGAGGGAGCCGAGAGATCATCATGAAGACTGTTATTTTTGTAGTGTGAACTTAATGGGGTTTTCTGCCAAGAACAAACACCAGATTGTATATCCAAACGGATTCAGCACGTAGACCAGTAAAACATGATGAAACATTGCCCATTCCAATTCCCCCAAGTGATAGGCTAGATTCTATCATAGATGACATGGAAAGTGATGAAGGTGCAACTGGCGTTTCCGGACCATCTACAGAACCAGAGTACACTTTTGAAGGTAGACATTTAGAGCCTAAAAAGTTAACCCAAGGACAGTTGAATGATCTTGTTAGAGACTTATCGCTGTCTAAAGAGAAATCAGAGCTTCTCGCCTCAAGACTAAAGGAGAACAATTTACTTGAGAACAATGGTCGTATTAGTTACTACCGAAAGCGGAATTTTGAATTAACAGCATTCTTTTCAGTAGACGGTCCTCTCTGTTATTGCCATGACATCAATGGACTATTTACAGCCATATCTCAGACGTATGTGGCATCTGAGTGGCGCCTCTTTATTGATTCGTCGCAGAGAAGCCTGAAAGCAGTTCTTTTGCATAATGGTAATATAATGCCATCCATCCCCATTGCCCATTCCGTCCATCTAAGAGAGACATATGACAATATGGATATACTACTTAAGGCAATCAAATACGACAGTCATCAATGGAATGTTTGTGGAGATCTAAAAGTTATAGGAATGCTTATGGGTATGCAGTCAGGATTCACAAAATTTTGTTGTTTCCTTTGCCTGTGGGACAGTCGCGCCACTATAGAACATTACACCAAAAGTGACTGGCCACTTAGGTATACATATGTCCCAGGGATAAGCAATGTCCAGTCTGTCCCTTTAGTGGATCCCCAAAAGATCTATCTGCCACCTCTTCACATTAAACTTGGTTTAATGAAGAATTTTGTTAAAGCAATGGGTAAAGTCAATTCTGAAGGGTTCCAATACCTTTCAAGGAAATTTCCGAAGGTTACTGCAGCAAAATTGAAGGAAGGAATTTTTGTTGGGCCACAAATAAGGGAGGTTTTGAATGACACTGAATTTGAAAAAGTCCTAAGTCCTAAGTCCTAAGTCCGCTGGAATTGAAGGCTTGGCTGGCGTTCAAATGGATATGTGAAAACTTTCTTGGAAGCAACAAGTCACCTGCGTATAAGGATGGAGTCAAGAACCTCCTTGATGCCTTCAAAGAAATGGAATGTCGAATGTCGTTAAAAATTCACTTCCTGCATTCCCACTTAGATTTCTTTCCTGAAAACCTTGGTGCAGTGAGTGACGAGCAAGGAGAGCGCTTCCATCAAGATATTCAGATGATGGAGAAGCGCTACCAAGGATATTGGAATGAAAGCATGATGGCGGACCATTGTTGGATGCTGTATCGTGACAATCCAGGCCAAATTTACAAAAGGAAATCACACTCTCAGCGCTTTTAATAAAATAATGTATATATTCTTTATTTATAAGTACATTGAATAAAGTATATGATGTATTTGTTCTTTAGCATTCCTAAGTGTGATATATACATCCATAAATTTTCTTATAGCAATATCAAAAACTTAAAAATATCAAAACCAGTGTATCTATATAACTATACGTGCTAGAAAAGAAATAAAACCAGATTCGGAATCAGCGCGAAAAATGCATTAAGTGTGATCATGTTTGTGATGAGAAAAAGAAGTTTCATTTTGTTGGCCAGTGTAATGAGAAAGATTGTGAGTGTGAGATAGAGAGTGAAGACGAAGAGTCCGTCACCAGCATTCAGACTTGACGTATGTATTTTCCGAGCCGCAGATCAATAATGCAATACTTAGAAGATGCTTCATACTTGAATCTAGAGTATGTCGCTCAACAAAGAGGATAACGTTGTGAGTGTAGGACTTGACGATACGACCAAGGCTGCCGGCCACCGGCCACCGGCTGTACGACGTGAAGGCTGACCACATCACCATCGCTGGTCCATCTGACATGAAAAAGTCGCTGACAACTGGATATCTGGAAAACGTCAGCCATTCCGGAGAGGATGGAGTCAGAGCTTACAAATTCAAATTGAGTTGTCTAGCCGTACTAGCAAATTCTACCACTGACGAACTCAAATCTCAAATAGACTTCTGGATGTCTGATCGAGCTAGTGAATGTGGAGTACCTTTACAGCATCTTGGAATCGAATCAAACAAGATCTTGAAGTGCTACGCCCATATCATTTTAGGAGTAGATCACGCTATCGACAGTGTTTAAAAACAAGGAACAGAAAATCGGAGTACATAATCTACTAGGTGCACTCAATATATTTTGCCCCACCCTTTTTCTTAGCTAAATAATAGGCCATGGGGCTGAAATGTCTTTTGGGCCGTAAGTTTGAATTTTCTGAGCTTCACATAACCGGATTTTTCCAGTTTGAACCTCCCCTCCTTGTATAAAACCGCTTTTAAACGCCCTTGTATAAAACCGATGGTTAACGCAGTTTCGAAAATGGCGTCTGACAGTGATGTGCGTCGTAAACAGAGTTGTTATTGAGTTCTTAACCGAAGAGAAGGAAACAGTTGGAAATATTCACAAACGTCTACAAAACGTTTACGGATATGCTGTTGTTGAACAAAGCACAGTTGGACACTGGTCTAAACGTGAGAGATCATCGGAGAGAGGGAGAGCCAACCTCGATGATAAGCCACGCAGCGGTCGCCCGGCATCGGCTGTCACATCTCACACTGTGCAACGTGCTAACAGCATCATTCGATCAAATCGGCGTGTCACATACAAGGAGCTATCACTGGAGCTAGGAATTAGTGAAGGAAGTGTGAATACGATAATTCTGCAAATGGGATACTCAAAAGTGTGTTCACGGTTTGTTCCTGGCGAACTGACTGAACATCACAAAGCCCAAAGAAAAGAAATTGCTTCCGAGTCATTGGTTCGATACGAGACAGAAGGGGATGACTTCCTTTCACGAATTGTAACGAGTGGAGACTTGGGTAAACCACTTTGAACCTGAAACAAAACGCCAGTCCATGGCGTGGCATCACGCAGACTCCCCACTCAAGAAAAAGTTCAAAATGGCTCCCTCTGCAGGAAAGGTTATGGCCACCATCTTTTGGGACATGAAAGGGGTGATTCTGGTAGACATTATGAAAAAAGGACAAACAATCAACTCAGAGGCATATACTGCTACCCGACAGAGACTCCAGAGACGTATAAAGCGAGTTCGACTGGAGAGAAAACTGGAAGACGTCCTTCTTTTGCACGATAACGCAAGACCACACAACAGTTTGCAAACAAGAGAGGCCATCACAAAAATGCGCTTGACTGTGTTACCACACCCTCCATACAGCCCGGATCTGGCACCTTCAGACTTCCATTTGTTTGAGCCAATGAAGGATGCTATTCGTGGAAGAAAGTTTCAGAATGATGATGAGGTTGTTGAGGAGGTTAAGAGGTGGCTCCAGCGGAACCCAGCGGACTTTTACCAGCAAGGAATAAAGGCCCTTGTTTCGAAGTGAAGGAAAGCCGTAGGAAAGGATGGAGACTGTGGAAAAATAAAAACTTGTAAAAAAGTTATGTAACATTTTGCGTACAAAATTTTTGGAACTTACAAGGAAACTTGGAAAGGAAAAGAAAAGGTGAGGCAAAATATATTGAGTGGCCCTCGTACTTCAAGTCACGGCAGGAGAAAAAGTTTTCTGTTCTGGTTCTTTCATTCATACTTTTGAACTCATTGGAATTGCTATATTGCTCTCTCCCAGCCACGTCTCCCATTCGGTATTCCTATATAATGACTATAAATCTAAATTTTGGATGGTGGACTCAAATGTGATAGATTCAAAGGATTCGTGGCAAACCGGTTTGGGAGAATCGCCGAGCTAGCAAAAACATATTTGCCGAGGCGAGACTCCATCCAGCTTTTTGATGCCGTAGTAGATGTCGACAGTAACAAGCTAGTTCTCGCAGTGTCAACTTCCATCCAAAGTCAATGGTTCATGTGGTGTTCCTAAATTTACGCAATGATGGGTGAAGTGATGATTTTCCCTATAATGGAGCTTCTTGGAATTGACAAGAAGGGTGACGAGAAAAGTGAAAGAACTTAGGCTGGAGTAAAACGTTTCTTTGAAGGGGTTCTAGGACAGCTCATACCAGGACAACTCATACCTAGGACAACTCATACCTAGGACAACTCATACCTAGGACAACTCATACCTAGGACAACTCATACCTAGGACAACTCATACCTAGGACAACTCATACCTAGGACCAGAAAAAAAAAAGAAAAATTAATGAAAACATTTATTTTGTAAAATTAAAAATTAAATTTAAACATTTAGAATTCATGCAAGTTATTAATGAAAACATTTTGAAATGAAAACATTTATTTTGTAAATTAAAAATTAAATTTAAACATTTAAAATTCATGCAAGTTATATGCAGTATATATATTATATATATATATATATATATATATATATATATATATATACAGACCGTGCATGGAACAAGGAACTCTTCTGGGATAATTAAATCCACTATAGTCTGAATAAGTAATGGTAAATGACAAATACCATAGTTTTTCTTTTTCATGATGCAAGCCCGACATGGGCAACGGGTCTCTCGCAAAGAGGTCCCATAGATATAGCTTCCCTCACCAGCTATCTGCAAAGCAGACAGGATCCAGCTTTGGGACATGGATCTAGGGTTTAAAGCAGCCTAGCCCCACTACATTTAGAACCTCAATATAAGTAAAAGACTCGTTGCATTCACGTCGGATTGAATAAATCAAAGAAAAAGGGGCAACGAGTCTTTTACTTATATTGAGGTTCTAAATGTAGTGGGGCTAGGCTGCTTTAAACCCTAGATCCATGTCCCAAAGCTGGATCCTGTCTGCTTTGCAGATAACTGGTGAGGGAAGCTATATTTATGGGACCTCTTTGCGAGAGACCCGTTGCCCACGTCGGGCTTGCATCATGAAAAAGAAAAACTATGGTATTTGTCATTTACCATTACTTATTCAGACTATAGTGGATTTAATTATCCCAGAAGAGTTCCTTGTTCCATGCACGGTCTGTGTGTATCATAAAAAACTCAGGGAACCATTGGGTTCATTGAATGCCCAGTTAGGTCAACTGTACGCCCTTGACGATTGGTTAGGTTTAGTCGTGATATTTTCGTTAAAACTAACGAAAACATCACGACTAAACCTAACCAATCGTCAAGGGCGTACAGTTGACCTAACCGGGCATTCAAATTTTATCTTATGTAAATAATGGTTCTCTATTTATTATATGTTTGCAATAAATAATAAATTTGTTGTTATTGTTTTCTTATCTTATTTTGGTTAATTTGCAGAGTTTAAACTTTCGGGGTGGATATAGATGAAAAGATCAACATTGGGGTGGTAATTGTTGAAGAGAGTATGAGTTGTCCTAGGTATGAGTTGTCCTAGGTATGAGTTGTCCTAGGTATGAGTTGTCCTAGGTATGAGTTGTCCTAGGTATGAGTTGTCCTAGGTATGAGTTGTCCTAGGTCTGAGTTGTCCGGGTATGTGTTGTCCTGGTATGAGCTGTCCGGTCACGCTTTGAAGGTAAGATCTACAGAAGCTAAGGCTAACAAAGACCCTAAGATCCACTCTAAGGTTAGCCCGAGAGAAATGAAAGAGTAGGGGGTTAAGAGAAGAGAAGAGAATAAGGGGTTAAGTAAGTAGCAACACCTACCACTCGTGGGTTAACATTCATTCAGAAAAAGAGAAAAAAAGACTCACCATCATCATCCGTCGGCCACTGCCGACAAGTCAGAAAAATAGTCGGAGAGAATAGGAGAGGGGTGAAAGATGAAAAGAAGTGAAATAAGAATGCTTACAAACCATGCAACACAGTCTTAACTCACTGTCATACCATGCAAAGTAAAGCGAGGATAAGGAAAAAAAAAAAGTGGGTTAGTTTACGCTACGAGCTACATCTACGTTCATGTTAGTCTAATTTTTTATTATTTTTTTTTTTATTGCTGGCATCACACGCTGGCATGTCACAAGCTGGCATTAATCGTCAACAGACTCATCCTCGACCACCGCCCCCAGAGCTCCTGTGACTAATTGTTTTTTTTATTTTAAACAACGTTAATATTTTTAAAATGCCTATCTAAACGGTTCTTAAACATAACGCTGGTAGAATGAACGACTGACGCGGGAAGATTATTCCATTTATCAATTACTTTAAACGTAAAGAAGTTTTTAGCGATATTAGTAATGAAACGTCTGCCACGCAACTTAAATCCGTTATTGCGAGTATTACTATTATCGAAAGTGAACAATTTGTCAAAATTTACGTTATCGATGTTATTAACGATTTTTGAAAACTTCAATAAGCTCCCCCCTTAATCTCCTAGTTTCGAGTGAATACAGGTCTAACTCTTTAATCCTCTCTTCATAAGGCTTGTTGCGCAATGACGGAATTAGTTTCGTGGCACGACGTTGGACCCTTTCTAACCTATCAATATCCTCACGCAAATACGGGCACCAAAACTGAACTGCATATTCTAAATGAGGCCTGACTAGGGACTTGTAAAGGGGCAATATAATATCCTTCGATTTAAATTCGAAATTACGCGCTATGAAGCCTAACATCCTATTAGCTTTTGCGCAAGACTCCAGGCACTGGTTCCTAACCTTTAAATCCTTAGATACGCGTACGCCTAAATCTACTTCCTCGTCAACCTCGCTAACTCCCTATTATCCATCGTGTACGTGTAATTATTGTTGCGAGAACCTATATGCAAAACTTTACATTTGTCTACGTTAAATTGCATCTGCCACTTATCTGTCCACTCCATAATCCTATTTACATCGTCTTGGATCCTATTTCTATCGTCCTCGTTAACAACCTTACCGCCTATTTTAGTATCGTCCGCGAATTTTGACACGTTACTAGTCAATCCTACATCTATGTCGTTAATGTAAATTACGAATAGCAATGGGCCTAACACTGAACCCTGTGGGACACCACTGCCTACATCTAACCACCCCGATTCACTGCCATTAACTACCACCCTCTGTCTCCTAGCACGAAGCCATTCTTCTAACCAGTTAGCTACCTGACCGCGTATACCGTGCGCTTTGACCTTCGCAATTAATCTTCTATGCGGAACTGTATCGAACGACTTTTTAAAATCTAAGTAAATAACGTCAGCTGCTCTATGCCTATCGTATTCGCGCACTATTTCGTTATAAAATTCTAACAAATTAGTTAAACAAGACCTATGGCGACGAAACCCATGCTGACTACTATTAATCAAATCTCTACTTTCTAAGTGATCGATGATACGATCCTTAACGACGGGATTCCAAAAGTTTACCGACAATTGACGTTAAGCTGATTGGCCTATAATTGCTAGCTACTGCGCGGTCGCTTTTTTTAAAAATAGGCGTGACGTTAGCTAATTTGAAGTCTTCAGGAATAGTCCCCGTTTCGAGTGACTGATTAAAAATCTTCGTTAAGGGGCCTACGATAACGTCTTTCAAATCTTTCAAATGTCTGGGATAAAAAGCGTTAGGGCCTGGAGCCTTTCTAACTTTTAGCCTATCGATATAATGCGCAATCTCAGCCTCGTAAACAATTATTTCATCCAAAATAGTCTCTCTACTAAATGGAACGATATCGTCCACGTCGGGGACATTATTTACGTCTACGGAAAAAATGTCGCAAAAAAGTTATTGAAAATACCCGCCATCGCCTGAGCGTCAGAAGCCAAAGCGCCATTAACATCCACTAGAGGGCCTATGTTATTTTTACTGGCTTACGATTATTAACGTATTCAAAAAACTTTTTTGGATTATGTTTACTATCCGCAGCTATAACTATCTCTAAATTACGCTTGGCATTCCTAACTGATCTTTTAACCTGACGTCTAAGCTCGATATATCTATTAAATTTAGCTGCCGTGCCATTGCGCTTATTAAGTCTATACGCTTGTTTATGAACTCGCCTATTTCCCTATTCCACCACTTCGGCCTACCACGATTTCTAGCGCGCTTGGGCCTACGACGAATAAACTCCCTTTCAATATTCATAAAACTTTCTTTAAACGCCACCCAACGCAAATTTGTGTCATTACCCATAAATAAGTTATCCCAGTCCACTACTCTCATCCTATCCGCAAAACTATCAAAATTAGCCCTACGTTACTATCCTGAGTGTTTTCTATCAATAACTTAAAACTAAGAATTTGATGATCACTACATCCTAAACTCTCGCCTACTTCTAAACCTTCCACTATATTCTCGCCGTTCGTCATCACCAAATCTAAAATATTATCACGGCGCTTTGGTTCGGTAACTATCTGTCGTAAAAAGTTATCGTCCATAAACTCAACCAATCTCAAACCCTCCTCATTACCAGTAAAATTCTCGTAATTAACATTATGGCAGTTAAAATCTCCGACAATTATACTATTCCGATTGTCAATAAAATTACCAAGAAGTGAGTAAAATCTAGTATCTGTATCGAGGGGTTGAACGGGAAGTCTATAAACAACAACAAAATTAAAACATACTACGCGCCCTAACTTCAACACATATCGCATTAATTGCTGCCGGAAAATCTAACAACCTCGATAGCCCTAAGGGAATTACGAATGTACAGCAAAACGCCTCCACCAAACCTATGTAACCTATCATTAGTAAAGAGTTTAAAACCCGGTATATCAAGTTCCCCCAACAAGTCCCGAGTCACGGTATTTAACCAAGTTTCAGTGATAGCAACTATATCATAGTTGCCGGAATAAATTATCGCTTTAAATTCATTTAATTTATTTCTAAAACTACGCGCGTTACAATAAAAGACGTTTAAGTTATTTTTTACCACGGGCCGGCGTTTTAAACTATTTATCACGTCGGGCCCGCGTTCCCCGGACCCACAACGTTTAAAGAAGGCTTCGACCTATACAGCTTTCGCACGTTTTCGTCTATTAACCTACCTAGCCTAGCATTACCTATTTCATTAAAATGCACCCCATCAAGATGGTTGAATTGAATGATTTGATGGCTGTAAGGAAGGAACAAGCCAGATCTGGTAAAGATAAACTTGAAGCTCTAGTTCTAGAGGAAGTCATTGATACTGTAAATAATCAGCTGTCTTGTATGGACTATTTAACAAGATCAGACGATGACGCTAATCCAGACTCGATGTATGCCCCTCTGACAAATTTAGGATGCGAATCAGAATTTTCAAAACTTGACAACCGAATCATGGCCAGTGGTGGTAGCACATCCATTCAAACGTACTCGAGAAAAAATGTTATTGTGACTCACAGACTTCTGATAGACTCTTTGTTCGAATCAAAGTCTCTTGAGGATAGGAAGGTATCCTGGAAATGGGCCAGAGGTTCAGAAGAAGTCAAGAAAGTGAAGAAATTAGAGGAACATTTTCTAGCTATTGTGCATGCTGCAAAGAAATTGTCCCTACTGAAAAAAGAAGAGCTCAAAAAGAAAAAAGCTGGCAAAATATTGGCGGTTTTGGAAAATTGCAAGAAACATGGAGGCCCTATTACTCCAAACAACCTGGATGCTCTGTACAAACTGAACGAAAAGCAGCTCCTCATAGAAATTGCCTAGTTGAGACAACATCACACCAGATATTCGTCAAATGAGACGTGTTAAAGTGAGAGAGAGGAAATTGAAAATGAAAAAATTTAGTGTCGATGAACTGAGAAATTCTATTGAGAATGCCTTACGACCATAGGACAAAGTTACTTGTGATATTGATAGTTTATTGAACAATGTGTTGTAAATATGATGATTTCATAATTTGAATTACATCATGGAACTGATATGAATGCCTCGTATTTGTTCTGGACATGATGTTTTAATAAAATAATACCTTTCTTTTCCATTTTTTGCCTGGCGTCGAATGTCTCTGATTTGTTCAATTTCAACTTCGACGACCCTGCAAACATACGAGGGGTAGCGGTTTTCTTAAGCATAAAAAAGAGAACTATTTTTTTCCCGCCATTTTGAAAAAAATCCACTGAACCAGATCAAAACTTCATTTTAGGTCCAAGACCCAGCCAGATTCGTATTCAGCAGCGAAAATGGCCATAGAAACCACTCGTCTTGTTGGCAATTTCCAAAAAACGTCATTATTCCCCCATCCCTAATAATATAATTAGTAAAGCGATGTACACTACAATATTTAATATACTATGATAATTTCAATATTATTTACGATATTTCAATATTGTCTAAAATATTTAGACAGTAGGTTCCAAAATTCTTAAAATATACTCCCAACGGCATAACAGTTATCAAAACATATTAAAACAACCAAAATCAACGAAAATAAATAAATAATTCGTATTCGATCATAATAATTACATATTCTACTAAAATGCGTTCGATACAATTCCGCATAGAAGATTAATTGCGAAGGTTAAAGCGCACGGTATACGCGGTCAGGTAGCTAACTGGTTAGAGGAATGGCTTTGTGCTAGGAGACAGAGGGTCGTTGTTAATGGTAGTGAATCGGGGTGGTTGGAGGTAGGTAGCGGTGTCCCACAGGGTTCAGTGTTAGGCCCATTGCTATTCGTAATTTACATTAACGACATAGATGTAGGATTGACTAGTAACGTGTCAAAATTCGCGGACGATACTAAGGTTGTTAACGAGCACGATAGAAATAGGCTCCAAGACGATGTAAATAGGATTATGGAGTGGACGGATAAGTGGCAGATGCAATTTAACGTAGACAAATGTAAAGTTTTGCATATAGGTTCTCGTAACAATAATTACACGTACACTATGGAAAAACTATACGCGCTCACAACATAGTATCATATGTGGTACCTTTATTTCATAATTAAATATAAATTATTAATTAATTGAATTAAATATCTATACAAAATTGCCTCGGGATTGGCGACAGAGCCTATAGGGAATGAAATAATTGCCATACGTACAAAGAACCGGTAGGTATGCATCGAGCCTCACATAGCAACAAGAAAACCCAATTTATTGTTTAGTCTTCAAGAGAGAAGTAGACCAAACAAAACTTTGCCAGATCAGCAAATAGTGAAAATACAACGCGAAGGAACGGCTATCGGAGCTGTTTAGTGTACAGCGAACGCTTTAAACAGGGAAGATGTGCTTTGGTCTTCCCTAAAGTTCTGAGTGAATTCCTTATAATAAACTTAATTACTACAGATTGGATAGGCCCAGGGCCGCCGCTTCCATTAGGCGAGGTTAGTAAATGCTAAGGGCGCCAAAGATCTGGGGGGCGCCAGCGCCTCCCGCCCTGTGCACGTCTGATAGTATTATGTAAGAACAACATGAAAAAAATAATGAAGGAATGAGAAGCATAGACAAATGATGAAAGGTTGTACGACGTATGTACACCAGTTTAGCTTGACTGATATTTACATAATTAACTTATTCATCTTATTCGGTCATTATAAGCACACCGGACAAAAAATTAGTCACCCCTAATAGCACCGACAGTAGGAAGTTCAAGGTCACACAGAGGGCGCTGATGTAGCATTGGTAAGTGACACGTAGCGGTGACGTAGCACACAGGATCAGATCTGTTTCGTGAGGTGGTGAAGAACAAAGTGTGTGTTGGATATAGTCTGCAAAATGGGTCGTGAGGCAGACGTTACTCAGTGGCAAAAAGGAGCCATCGTGTTTGGCAGAGCCCACGGACACAAAATGTCTGAAGTAGCCCAATTTGTTGGTGTGTCAACGCGTACTGTCCAGCGAGTTTACAAAGAGTGGTTTAGTTCGCAATCAACTGAAAATCGACGGCGTAACTGTGGCCGGAAAACAATTCTCCGTCTAGTAACTGCAAATCGTTTTCAAACCAGAGAACAATTGCTCCAAGAAACCAATGAGGTTCTCCAGCGACCAATTTCCGAACGGACATTGCGACGAGGACTGCATGCGATGGACATCTGGAGCAGGGTACCACGGAAGAGGCCGCTGTTAACAGCAAGTCACAAATTGGCACGTTATAAATGGGCTCAGAGGCACAAAAACTGGACTGCGGCAGATTGGAAACGTGTAATTTGGTCCGATGAGTCCCGTTTTTGTTTGTTCTCCAATATGGGACGCGACGAGTACATCGCAGGTCCAATGAAGCCTTTAATCCTGAATGCGTCGAAGGTGTTGTTCAGGCTGGAGGTGGTTCCGGGATGTTCTGGGGATGTTTTTCGTACCACGAAATGGGCCCTCTCGTTCCAGTGACGATGAATTTGAACCAGCAGGCGTACCTCCGCATACTAAATGATGAATTGGTACCCTTTGCCCTACATCTCCAGGAGCAGCATCACATTGCCACTCCTGTCTTCCAAGACGACAATTACCGTGTGCACAGGGCGAGAAGTGTGTCTGAGTGGCACGACGAACATTCTGCAACACTGTCTCACCTCGAATGGCCCGCCAAATCCCCTGATTTAAATCCAATTGAAAATCTGTGGGATTATTTGGAACAGAATGTGAAGCGCAGGAATAGACACCCACGGACTCCGGCGGAACTTCGGGACCGGCTGATGAACGAGTGGCAGCAAATCGATGTTCAGTACATGCACAACCTCGTAGAGTCTCTGCCTCGCCGGATTCGTGCGGTTATCAAGGCCAGAGGCGCCGTCACACGTTATTAGGTACATTCTGAGAGGGGTGACTAATTTTTTGTCCGGTGTGCTTAGAACTTTCACTATCACGACCTTTAACCCTTTAGGGACGGGAGTCGTAAATAAGCGATTTAAAAATGTTGCGCGCACAGACGGGAGTCGTCAATAAGCGACTCGGCTTATTTACGGCTTAATATGAGTTCCGGGAGTCGTCAATAAGCGAATAACTATTTTTATGTGACATATGCCCTTCTTGCTTGGAAAAAACAGTACATATGTCCTTTTTGCACGCATATTTTAGCACTTTTGAGCGTTCTGATTTGTTACTACATATGCCTCGCTTTACTCGCTGTTTTGATTGGTCATGACACTTTCTTGAACTGTGAAATGATTTTATAATTTTATAATAAATGTATGTATCAGCAAATTAAAATAGATCAGTGTAAGGCAAATAGTTTCTTCAATATGGTACCTTGATTACTTTGTGGGCAAACCCAATCGTGAAGTGGGAGGCGGGTGGGAGCGCCAGCTGCAGTCCTGCTAAGGGCGCCGGACCTGGATAGGCCTATACCTACAAGTGTTTATATAGTGACTGCCTATATTAATTACATCAAGTTAACTCATCGCGTAACTCCATCGTGTTGGCCCTACACCGAAAAAGATCGTGACGCCCTACATCGAAGCAAACTAAGACCCAGCAAAAAATAAGGTGGGACAATTTCTTTTCGTTCACATATAGGCATCTAAAATCCCGACGCTAAAATTACCGTAAACAATTAAATATAAAGAGGTCCTTTAAAGACCTACATATACATAACTCTCTAACGAAAAAACATAGGGCTTTTGTCGTTTAACTCTCCACTGAAATCTGCTGGAAATTTCCAACGGATGAGGGTAACAGGCAATCAACCCATAGCCCTATATAGTTTTTTCACATGGTGGCCCGTGTATGGGAAACTGACCCCTCTAAAATTTACACTGACACACACAGTGGCTAGGCTTAGCTCATTAGGCCTAACCCCAATTTCAACCATAAACCCACTATAGTTTTTTCATATGGTGGCCTATGCAATTGGGAACCGATCCCTTTACCTTTACACTAACCAAAAACAAAGGCTTGTTCATTTAACAGGCATAACTCAATTTAGGTCCTATAAAATAGGCCCAAAACATTAAGCCTATTTAATAGGTCCTACTCTTCAAACTCAAAACAAAGCCTTGTTGATTTAACAGGCTTAACTCATTTCAGGTCCTATAAAATAATAGGCCAACAAAATATGCCTATTTAGTAGGCCCACCTAACTTTACCTTACATAATAGGCCTTACTCTTTACACTCAAGGCCTATCCTAACTAAAAACACTAAATTTATAATTCAACCTGTGGTGTAGGTTATAAAATTTATTTCAGCAATTTAACTTACTCATAAGACTCCTTAACATCACAAAATTCGACTCAGAACTGTAACATCACAAAGACCTAAAGCAATTGCACAAATTCAAACCTACACCCACCTAACACCTATTCGTAACCCCATTCCAAGTCCTATTTGACATATAGGCACAACCTATTCCAAGTCCTATTTGACATATAGGCGCAACCTATTCCAAGTCCTATTTGACATATAGGCGCAACCTATTCCAAGTCCTATTTGACATATAGGCGCAACCTATTCCAAGTCCTATTTGACATATAGGCGCAACCTATTCCAAGTCCTATTTGACATATAGGCGCAACCTATTCCAAGTCCTATTTGACATATAGGCGCAACCTATTCTAAGTCCTATTTGACATATAAGCCAACACACACTAAGTCCTATTTGACATATAGGCATAAAACAGACAAGGCTTGATATAAGGGTCTCAAATGCAACATTTGAGGATCTTTACTCAGCCAAATTGGTTAACCTAACACAAAACCCAAAAATAAAACTCTATAACAAAATATGCATTTACACACATACGTATGGTACAGTATATAAATATATACATACGACTCCAAACATCCAATTCTTCTTTTAAGGGAAGAATCACGCAACAGATTTCATCAACAGACACATACATTCCTTGCAAACAGATTGGATTCCTTCAAAACCCCAAACCTTCCAGACCTACCTGTAGGATACATAACATTTACTCATTCATAACTATGGGTATTGATTTCATTGGAGTGGTGAATCCAAATTTTGAAGACCAACTGGATTCGGAGCCACACACACACACTACTCTTTCCATGTGTCTCAAACACAACAACCTGTCTAAACATAACCAAGGATCGGAGATTAAAAGCTTTTATTGCTGCGCTCTGATTCTGTGCACATAATTTTGTGCCCAAAATTATATGGTTCGACAGTGGTGACACATACAAACAAACTACTCTAAAGGGTTTTATGGCTACTTTGGGCATAGCCCAAACTACTATTTCAAGGGACTGATGGCCTACCCTTGGCCATACCCCATCAAATCATCAAAGGACCATGGCCTACCTTGGCCATAGCCCAACAAATTCATCAAGGGGCTGATGGCCTACCTTGGCCATACCCCAACAAATTCATCAAGGGGTTGATGGCCTACCTCGGCCATAGCCCAACATATTCACAAAAGGGCTGATGGCCTACCTTGGCCATAGCCCAACAAATTCATCAAATGGCTGATGGCCTACCCTTGGCCATAGCCCAACAAATTCATCAAAAGGGCTGATGGCCTACCTTGGCCATAGCCCAACAAATTCATCAAAAGGGCTGATGGCCTACCTTGGCCATAGCCCAACAAATTCATCAAAAGGGTTGATGGCCTACCTCGGCCATAGCCCAACATATTCACAAAAGGGCTGATGGCCTACCTTGGCCATAGCCCAACAAATTCATCAAATGGCTGATGGCCTACCCTTGGCCATAGCCCAACAAATTCATCAAAAGGGCTGATGGCCTACCTTGGCCATAGCCCAACAAATTCATCAAAAGGGCTGATGGCCTACCTTGGCCATAGCCCAACAAATTCATCAAAAGGGCTGATGGCCTACCTCAGCCATAGCCCAACATATTCAACAAGGGTCTTGTGGCCTCCCTTGGCCAGGGACCAAACAACAGGGGTCTTGTGGCCTCCCTTGGACAGACCAAACAACAGGGGTCTTGTGGCCTCCCTTGGACAGAGACCAAACAACAGGGGTCTTGTGGCCTCCCTTGGCCAGAGACCAAACAACAGGGGTCTTGTGGCCTCCCTTGGCCAGAGACCAAACAACAGGGGTCTTGTGGCCTCCCTTGGCCAGAGACCAAACAACAGGGGTCTTGTGGCCTCCCTTGGCCAGAGACCAAACAACAGGGGTCTTGTGGCCTCCCTTGGCCAGAGACCAAACAACAGGGGTCTTGTGGCCTCCCTTGGCCAGAGACCAAACAACAGGGGTCTTGTGGCCTCCCTTGGCCAGAGATCAAACAACAGGGGTCTTGTGGCCTCCCTTGGCCAGAGACCAAACACACAGGGGTCTTGTGGCCTCCCTTGGTCAGAGACCAAACAACAGGGGTCTTGTGGCCTCCCTTGGCCAGAGACCAAACAACAGGGGTCTTGTGGCCTCCCTTGGCCAGAGACCAAACAACAGGGGTCTTGTGGCCTCCCTTGGCCAGAGACCAAACAACATGGGTCTTGTGGCCTCCCTTGGCCAGAGACCAAGCAACAAGGGTCTTGTGGCCTCCCTTGGCCATAGGCCAAACAACACAAAAACAGTACAGGATTCAAAGCCCCAAGCCCTCCAGATCTACCTGTGAAGGAGTAACATTTACTCCACTAAAACTACGGGTATTGACTAGTCTGTAGTGGTAGGAGGTTTGAATACAGTACAAACTCTTTTAACCAAACAACACAGATATGAGCAATACTATGCGGAGCTGCCTTGGAAAACACCTTGTCCAGAAATAATGGACAATTTGAAAGTAGCTAAGGCACATCTGTATAAAAATTACAGAAAACTTAAAAATGACAATCTTTTAGAACAATACAACAACATATTCAAAGAACAAATAGAAAGGGGCTTCATTGAAGAAGTTACTGATGAACCCTTTAAAAAACGAGGTTGTCATTATTTAACACACAGGGGAGTTTACAGAGAAGACTCATCCACAACTAAACTAGTAGTAGTATACAACTGTAGTTTAAAAGACACAAATTCTGTTAGTTTAAATGATTGTCTCATGGAAGGCCCAAACCTTGTCTCAGATCTTGTAAAAATTCTCCTTTGCTTCCGTTTAGACAATTATGCAGTACAAAGTGACATAGAAAAAGCATTCCTCTGTATAAATTAGAAGCTTGAGTATGATAAAAATCATCTCAGGTTTTTGTGGTTTAATGATCCACATGACTTTAACAAAGGTTTCAAAACCTACAGATTTAAAGTAATTATTTTTGGAGCAAATTGCTCTCCAAGTATTCTTGCTTTAACAATTAAAAACCACCTAAACTTATTTCAAGAGGACTTAACAGTTCAGTTTTAAAAAAAAAACTTATAGTGGATAACCTCATTGGTTCCACTGTAACTGAAGAGGAATTGCTTGAAATTTACCAAATGTCACAACCCATAATGAAGCAAGGAAATTTTGGATTGAGAGAATGGGTTTCTAATTCTCCTAAATTAAATGAACAAATAACAAAAGACAACAATGGGAACATTGAACCAAACAATTACACAAAAACACTTGGAATGCTTTGGTTTTTAAGTCAGAATTCCGTACACAATGACACGCTTTGCACAAAGAGTTATAACTTAAATCCAAATGCCAATACAAAAAGACAATGCTTTCAGAATCATCCAAAATTTTTGACCCCATTGGATTATATTTACCAGCAACCATAAGATCCAAAATCCTTTTGCAAGACTTATGGAAAAAGAAAATTGATTGGGATGAACCACTTTCAGTGGAAGACCAACTTCATTGGAAAAAATTAGCCGCAGACTTAAACAAAGTTCAAGACATCTACGTACCAAGATGTGCTGGCTACAGATTGAAATCTCAAACATTACGCATTTTTACAGATGCCAGCACACAAGCTTACGGGTGTTGTGCCTATTTAACAAGTGAAAATGAAAGTAACTTGGTTTATTCAAAGGCAAAAGTGGCACCCTTAAATCAAAAGAAAACTGTACCACAACTTGAATTATTAGCTGTCTCATTGGGAGTTAAAACAGCAGACTTTCTCTCACAAGTGTATAAAGAAGTTGACATAACAGACATCTACTTATGGACAGAGAGTCAAATTTGTCTAACATGGGTGACCAACACAGATACAACTTCTTGCAAAAACATATTTGTGAAAAACAGACTAACAGAAATCAAAACTGCAAACACATCCCTTGGTATCATATTTAGGTACATACAAACAAAAGAGAATCCTGCAGACTTTTTGACAAGAGGGCTCTCTTACAAACTGTTGAAAACAAATAAAATCTGGTATGAAGGGCCTGAATGGCTAACATGTGAGGATCTTTGGCCAGCCAAAGTAGTTAACCTCACACTCAACTCTACGACAACTGAAAAGATCACTGAGGACAAACCTATATTTGACTATAAACATTATTCAGACCTCAACAAACTCTTGAGAATTACAGTCTATTGCTGCAAGTTTGTCAATAGCTACCTTCTCAAACACTGTCCTCAGAAGGCCTTTTCTAACTTAACAGAAACTGCAACGAAACACTGGCTCAAACAGATACAAGTTTCAGAATTTGATAAGGAGTTGAAGTATCTTAGGTCCAGTAACACATTAAACAAAGGAATTCCTTCACTTGTCATGGATCTAAATCTGCACCTGGATACAGAGGGTCTGATAAGGTGTAAAGGAAGGCTTAACAAGTCAACTTTGACTTACAACTCTAAGCACCCTATTCTTCTTCCGAGGAGGAATCACTTCACAAATCTCATCATCAGGGATACCCACAACAAAATACACCACATGGGGGTCCCACAAACCCTGACGGAGCCGAGAAGAACTTACTGGCTACCAAAGGGTAGAACTGAAACAGAAAATTTTAAACACATGCATTCCTTGTAAACATATCCATTCACGACCCTTTAAGACCCCAAGCCCTCCAGACCTACCTGTGGAACGAGTAACATTTACTCGGCCATTTGAAACCACGGGTATTGACTACATGGAGCGGTAAATGTGAGTTTTGGAGATAAAATAGATTCAAAGAGATACAATACAAGCATACATTGTACTCTTCACCTGCGCTGCCACACGTGCCATATGTCTAGACATAGTAGAAGATCTGACAGCAGAAGAAGCTTTTATTGCTGCTTTCAGACGAGTAATTGTTTTGTGCACACAATTTGTACCAAAAACTATATGGTTTCAGACAATGCCAACATACTTCAAATCTGGTGAAAGAATTATTCATCAGATTTGTGACAGTGAAACAGTACAAACTCATTTAATCAAACACAATATAACCTGGAAGTACATTCCTGTTAATACACCATGGTATGGTTCCATTTGGGAAAGAAACATACAGACTGTAAAGAACTGCCTTAAAAAGACTATTGGGACCAAACATCTACAACTTTTTGAACTCATGACTATTCTGTCAGAAATTGAAAACGTTGTCAACAACAGACCATTAACTTATGTGGGAGATGGTATTAATGAGCCAGAACCTCTCACACCAAACCACCTAATTAAGGGAGAAACAGTAAACATGTTACCAGAATATGAACATAAGTACAGAGGATCCAGATTGGGTAATAGGACACAAAGAACTCAACACAAAATACCAACATTTGACACAAATCAAAACTCAATTTATAACAAAATGGAGAGAAGAATACTTAACAAGTCTTAGAGAAAGACATAAACAATTAACAAAACAAAATTGGAATGATTCAGTCAAAATTGGGGACATTGTGTTGATACATGACAAGACACCAAGACAACATTGGTCAATGGGAAAAGTCTTGGAACTCAAAACTGGTGAAGACGAAATTACCAGGTTGTAAAACTGAAAACAGCAACTGGTGAAACCACCAGAGATATCACATTACTATATCCTTTGGAGTGTGGGGCTAAATTAGAACCATTACCCCAAAGGATGGATCAGGATACTATTGGGGAGGAATCTCTCAATGTACCTGATGTAACTCAGACTAAACCAGACAGGCCTCAAAGAAAGACTGCTTTGAAAGCCAGAAAACTTTTACAAGAAAAAATTAAGACTGGTGACTTATAAACCTTACACAAATTGAGCAAAGTTAAAATGCTTAATAACTTTACTTTAATTCCATAAATTTCCTATACCTAAAGGGAGTCAAACTGATTGACATAACTTTAATAAACTTGAGAAGCTAGCCTCTTGAACTTTTATATTTAAATAGGTCTAGACTGTAGAGTAACCTTTCTCTTCCTAAATTCCTACTTCATTCTTTTAATCCATTTTTACATGTTTTACACAGTTTGTCCAAAAATTTGATCTATAACACAAATTTTTCTCTGCCCCCCCTCCCCCCCAAGTATATGGAAAAACTATACGTGCTCACAACATATCATCATATGTGGTACCTTTATTTCATAATTAAATATAAATTATTAATTAATTGAATTAAATATCTATACAAAATTGCCTCGGGATTGGCGACATAGCCTAGGGAATGAAATAATTGCCATACGTACAAAGAACCGGTATGTATGCATCGAGCCTCACATAGCAACAAGAAAACCCATTTATTGTTTAGTCTTCAAGAGAGAAGTAGACTAGTGTTGAAAAATAATCGAAACTTTACAAACCGGTTTTTAATCGATCTGTTTTTTGAAAACTGGTTTTAACCGGTTATGACCGAAAAGTATAGTAATTTTTAAAAGCCACAATTGAAAGGTACTGACTTTAACTCTTAACAAGCATAGCTTATCGCCTATTTCTTGGTCAAAAGAATGCAAAAATGCAGCATCATATGTATGCATATGAATAAGAAAATGACAACTTTGACATATTTTATTTTAGCCAAAATAATACATTATTCAAACAATTTAGATTTGAAATAATTTTTTAAAATAAAACATCTATACTTAGAAAGAAATAAACTTTTTGTAAAAAAATTATAAAGAATAAAAATAAAATTTATCTCTATTTTGGAAAAAACATTGAAATAAAAATTTTTAATAAAAAAAACTTTACCTAGAAAACAGAAAATTGACTCTTCGTGTAAGAAAAAATACATAAATTAATTTAGATTTTATCCCTATTTTGGAAATGACATCTTAAGAAACAAAGGGCATTAAGGGTCTTATACTGCGAATAGGGCTTTAGTCGACTGACTCTACACTACAGCCTACATGATGAGACAAACTGAAGATCGAGTTGCCAGATAGGCAAAAATTATACTGAAGAGCAGTTGCCAGTTTGTCACAATTTAACTTAATAGGTAATGTATTCGAAGTTATTTTTTGTGTGCTGTAGCGCGTAGCTGCACGTTCGCGCAAGTTTGAGCCAAATAAAAATGAATCGATAAAACCGGTTTTTTCTTTCGGTTTTCGGTTTTTCGGGGAATTTTACAAACCAGTTGAAAACCGGTTTTTACAAACTGGTTTTCAACACTAAAGTAAACCAAACAAAACTTTGCCAGATCAGCAAATAATGAAAATACAATGCGAAGGAACGGCTATCGGAGCTGTTTAGTGTACAGCGAGCGCTTTAAACAGGGAAGATGTGCTTTGGTCTTCCCTAAAGTTCTGAGTGAATTCCTTATAATAAACTTAATTACTACAGATAGGATAGGTCTATACCTACAAGTGTTTATATAGTGACTGCCTATATTAATTACATCAACTCATTGCGTAACTCCATCGTGGTGGCCCTACACCAAAAAAGATCGTAATGCCCTACATCGAAGCAAACTAAGACCCAGCAAAAAATAAGGTGGGACAATTTCTTTTCGTTCACATATAGGCATCTAAAATCCTGACGCTAAAATTACCGTAAACAATTAAATATAAAGAGGTCCTTTAAAGACCTACATATACATAACTCTCTAACGAAAAAACATAGGGCTTTTGTTGTTTAACTCTCCACTGAAATCTGCTGGAAATTTCCAATGGATGAGGGTAACAGGCAATCAACCCATAGCCCTATATAGTTTTTTTCACATACACGATGGATGATAGAGAGTTAGCGAGCGTTGACGAGGAAGTAGATTTAGGCGTACGCGTATCTCAGGATTTAAAAGTTAGGAACCAGTGCCTGGAGTCTTGCGCAAAAGCTAATAGGATGTTAGGCTTCATTCCGCGTAATTTAAAATTTAAATCAAAAGATATTATATTGCCCTTTTACAAGTCCCTAGTCAGGCCCCATTTAGAATATGCCATTCAGTTTTGGTGCCCGTATTTGTGTGAGGATATCGATAGGTTAGAAAGGGTTCAGTGTCATGCCACGAAACTAATTCTGTTATTGCACAACCTTTATGTAGATAGGATTAAAAAGTTAGACTTGCATTCACTCGAAATTAGGAGATTAAGGGGGGAGCTTATTGAAGTTTTCAAAATTGTTAATAACATCGATAATGTAAATTTTGACAAACTGTTCACTTTTGATAATAGCAATACTCGTAATAACGGATTTAAGTTGTGTGGCAGACGTTTCATTACTAATATCGCTAAAAATTTCTTTACATTTAAATTGATAAATGGAATAATCTTCCAGCACCCATCATGAACTCTACCAGCGTTAATGTGTTTAAAAACAGTCTAGATAGGCACTTTCAAAATATTAATGTTGTTTAAAATAATAAAACAATTGGCAACAGGAGCTCTTGGAGTCGTAATCGGGGATGAGTCTGTTGACGTCTAATGCCAGCTTGTGACATGCCAGCAGCCAAAAAAAAAAAAAAAAAAACGAACTCAGTTGTAGCTTGTTGAGTAAATTAACCCACGTTTTGTTATTCTTTATACCTTTTTTTTTTCCTCTCCTTCATTGCATGGCTGTAGTTTGCATGGTATGATAGTGTTTGAGTTAACCCCTTAACTGCGGAGCGCACATATTTGTGCGCTCGGTCATCAACGAGATATTGCGGAGCGCACATATTTGTGCGCTCGGTCATCAACGAGATATTGCGGAGCACACATATATGTGCGCCATGAATTTATCTTGAATAACAGCCTGTGGAAAGCACAAATATGTGTGCTCGTCTATGATTCGTTGATTTTGTTTTAACTCATGACGTCAGTCACACACTGATTGGTTAAAAAATCTCAGTACATAAATTAGAACTGTTGTATTTGAGTTATTGCCAGACATTGCGTGCATGTGAAGTGTTTTTTTTTGCCTCCCTTATTTGTGACAATGGCAAAACGTAAACCTCAAAGTGATAGTGATTTGCGATTGTTAGTACAACAAGATGATAATGACGATGATTATAGTTTGTATCTTTCTGATACAGATAGTGATGATGATTTCAATTCCGATATTGAATCTAATTCTGATTAGAGTGAATCTGAGGATATAGCCAATTCAAGTGCAGATTCATGGTGTCCAAATGGTAATGTGCGCAATCCTTTCCCATTTACGGGTGATAGTGGCCCTAAAATTAGTAATAATATAGAAGCAAATGATGTATTAGGAATTTATGAATGTATAATTACTGATGAAATAATAAAACTTATTTGTGATGAGACAAATAAATATGCTGAAAAGTGTATTTCAGAAAAGAGAGGGCAACCACTTGGAATTCCTAAACGGAGTAGGCTTCATGACTGGAGTGATGTTTCTGTACAAGAAATAAGGCTTTTTGAAGGCATATTGCTTTTGATGGGAATTGTACAAAAACCAACTTTACAATCATATTTTTCTAGAAAACCTCTACTAGATACGCCCATATTTTATAGTATTGTGAAAAGGGATAGATTTTTGTTGGTGATGAGGTTTTTGCATTTCTCAGACAGTACCGATTCAAGCAATAAACTGTACAAAATTGATGAGGTATTAGACTTATACAAACAAAGCTTTCAAAAAGCTTATGTCCCTTCTCGTGACATTTCAAGTGATGAAAGCTTATTACTATGGAAGGGAAGGTTGAGCTGGAAAATGTATATTCCCCTCAAACATGCAAGATCTGGAGTGGAATGTTTCATGCTCTGTGAAGCCAAAACAGGCTATATATATAACTTTATTATATATACAGGTAAAGGAACACAGATTCCTATAAATGTTGGTGATGTAGATGAAAGAAAACAGTCCCATTCAACCAACATAGTCATCTCACTTATGGAAAATATGTTGGATAAAGGGTACTTCCTAATAGTAGAGAGATGTATACTACAATATTTAATATGCTATGATAATTTCAATATTATTTACGATATTTCAATATTATGTACAACAATTTTATTATTCACTGTTTAATTGTTAAGCATTATTTTAATAAAGTTTTTCTAATTTTGTTTGTTATAATTGTTGAAGAAATCGTTTCAATTTGAAAAAAATTTTGACTTCATATTTATCCATGCTATATGCATAAACCCAGTGCTGTTTGGCCAGTTCATCTATTCCTATTTATCATCAATTAAAGTATTATGTGAGCCCAGGGCCGCCGCTTCCATTAGGCGAGGTTAGTAAATGCTAAGGGCGCCAAAGATCTGGGGGGCGCCAGCGCCTCCCGCCCTGTGCACGTCTGATAGTATTATGTAAGAACAACATGAAAAAAATAATGAAGGAATGAGAAGCATAGACAAATGATGAAAGGTTGTACGACGTATGTACACCAGTTTAGCTTGACTGATATTTACATAATTAACTTATTCATCTTAGTGGCATTATAGAACTTTCACTACACGACCTTTAACCCTTTAGGACGGGAGTCGTAAATAAGCGATTTAAAAATGTTGCGCGCACAGACGGGAGTCGTCAATAAGCGACTCGGCTTATTTACGGCTTAATATGAGTTCCGGGAGTCGTCAATAAGCGAATAACTATTTTTATGTGACATATGCCCTTCTTGCTTGGAAAAAACAGTACATATGTCCTTTTTGCACGCATATTTTAGCACTTTTGAGCGTTCTGATTTGTTACTACATATGCCTCGCTTTACTCGCTGTTTTGATTGGTCATGACACTTTCTTGAACTGTGAAATGATTTTATAATTTTATAATAAATGTATGTATTAGCAAATTAAAATAGATCAGTGTAAGGCAAATAGTTCCTTCAATATGGTACCTTGATTACTTTGTGGGCAAACCCAATCGTGAAGTGGGAGGCGGGTGTGGGCGCCAACTGCAGTCCTGCTAAGGGCGCCAAATAGGCTGGCGCCGGACCTGTGTGAGCCATCATTCATTATTCATCCCTTTACAGTTTGCAATCTGAAGCATTGACGCCATCCTGATGCCCTGGTGACATAAAGGGCAATTGAGATACCCACCTAAGCCAGTGGATCAGAAACCCAACCACCAAACCATCATATCTCAGAGCATTTTTGAACCTAGTGAGCGGATGATATAAATGTCACCCAGTGAAGAAAATTTGTTGCCTAGTAAATGAAATTTTAGGGTACTGGATGACAAGGAATTTTCAAAATTTCTAAAAATAGAATGGTCTTGGGAGCATTGTCTTGGAAGCCATATAAATACATATAATAGTATAATACATGCACATATACCCCAATTATAACCATTTATCCTAAATGTAAATATGAAATTTACATTGAATATTTATACGTAGATAATGCTAGTGTTATTTCAGACCACAAGGGGATGGTGGCCTGATTAGGAACATCTGGATCCATAGTATCTTTAATCTAGGGGTGTGGTAGTTCACCCGAACTAGTCGTTAAATTTTGATTGGATCACTGAACCATTTGTTTGTTTTTAACATATTTAACAGTCAGTAGAAATCTATTTATATCTAAAAAAATTTTTAATTTTTTCTAGATTTTATAGAAAAATATAGGTAGTATCACAAGCATGGTCATTTCAATATTTATTTATTTTTTCATAAAAAATTAGTTTATTTTTAGATAATTGTCATTAGTGAGTATAAAAAGTGTCATAATTCTTGGCCCCACTGGGGTAGCTACTGTTCACCCCAGTCCCACTAGCTTAAAAAAATAATTAAAAATTATTAAAAAATGAAAGGCATTATATTTTCACTGAACAATGTTTTATAGAAATAGTTAAATGAACTGGAAGAAGTTCTCAAACTTAATCTGCCTGAACAAATACTTTTATAATCTGACATTTTTACTTAGTTTGTAAAAATGTGATGTATATTATGGGTACAGCAATTCCTTGCTTTAAAGAAATTCAATTTGTTGCATATTATGTGTGTTACATTGTAGAGTTAAGATTTTGTTCTGTAGGAACATGTCTCCAAATATATAATGGGAGTTCAATGGGAAAACAGGATTCAATATATGGAAATCCACTTCTGGAAGGCTTTTATGGAATGTAACCCTTCTGTAAAGTAAGGGATTACTGCACTCATTCTGATACAAAACTATAACATCACAAGTAAGTAAAATTTAACTGATAAGCACACCGGACAAAAAATTAGTCACCCCTAATAGCACCGATAGTAGGAAGTTCAAGGTCACACAGAGGGCGCTGATGTAGCATTGGTAAGTGACAAGTAGCGGTGACGTAGCACACAGGATCAGATGTTTCGTGAGGTGGTGAAGAACAAAGTGTGTGTTGGATATAGTCTGCAAAATGGGTCGTGAGGCAGACGTTACTCAGTGGCAAAAAGGAGCCATCGTGTTTGGCAGAGCCCACGGACACAAAATGTCTGAAGTAGCCCAATTTGTTGGTGTGTCAACGCGTACTGTCCAGCGAGTTTACAAAGTGGTGTAGTTCGCAATCAACTGACAATCGACGGCGTAACTGTGGCCAGAAAACAATTCTTGACAATAGGGCCGCCGCCATGTTTCTCGTCTAGTAACTGCAAATCATTTTCAAACCAGAGAACAATTGCTCCAAGAAACCAATGAGGTTCTCCAGCGACCAATTTCCGAACGGACATTGCGACGAGAACTGCATGTGATGGACATCTGGAGCAGGGTACCACGGAAGAGGCCGCTGTTAACAGCAAGTCACAAATTGGCACGTTATAAATGGGCTCAGAGGCACAAAAACTGGACTGCGGCAGATTGGAAACGTGTAATTTGGTCCGATGAGTCCCGTTTTTGTTTGTTCTCCAATGATGGGAGGCGACGAGTACATCGCAGGTCCAAATGAAGCCTTTAATCCTGAATGCGTTGAAGGTGTTGTTCAGGCTGGAAACAGAAAGTGAAGCGCAGGAATAGACACCCACGACTCTGGCGGAACTTCGGGACCGGCTGATGAACGAGTGGCAGCAAATCGATGTTCAGTACATGCACAACCTCGTAGAGTCTCTGGCCTTGATAACCGCACGAATCCGGCGAGGCAGAGGCGCCGTCACACGTTATTAGGTACATTCTGAGAGGGGTGACTAATTTTTTGTCCGGTGTGCTTATTACTATTTTCTTATATTACATATATACAATAACTGAAGAACAATGCAATGATGATAATATAGTGAAAACATTTAATATTGGGTAATTAAGCAATGTTTACAAAAAATATTTCTTTACAGAATCTTCCACCCGACATACACTGAAAAAAGTGTTCATTGGGCAGAACATTCTGAAAGTGAGCACTTGATAAATGACTTACACCCTACACAGAAAGATTGACCTAGGCCAAGTAGAGCCTGCCTTAGAGTTTGCAGGGACCCTCCTACTAAAACTCAAAATAGGCCATTATCATCAAATATAAATTAATAAAGTTATACACAAGAACACTGTCATATAATTATAGAAGCATTTTCAGTACAATTAATTATAGTAATGCCAGCAGTAAAAATGGAATGAACTTGCAAGCATTATATTATATTCTCTTGATAATCAACAAATTACTATTTATTTTATAACTCCTCAGATTTTGGTGATAATTTCTTCCCTTTGGTCATCCATTCTGGATCCATTCCACCCTAATATTTCTTGTTCCTTTAATTAAGAATTCTGTTAGTTGTTTTTTTCTGTGATGTTAATTTCTTAAGCCACAATTTTTTTTTTTCTTGCCTAGTACTTTACTTTACTTTATTTTCCTATTAATCTCTGGTGTCATTAGTTCATCCATTTCCATTTGTTTGATATCTTCACCTCCTCTCCTCAATACTCTCAATTTGCATCTTCATTGTGTCAGACCTCACTCTCATGAATACGCCTCTAGAACTGCTTGACATTCTTTCTGAAGGGATGTTGTAACTTCAGTTTATCCTTTCTAAACTCCCTGTACAGTTTTGATAGGTACTCTGCAAATATCTTCTTTTTCCTTTTCACCTCATTTATTCTGAAATGTCTCTATGATCTTTTAAATTTTGATACTAACTGAACCTTTATCCTCAATATACTTTGTGTTATTTGTCTTAGTTTCTATTCTTTCTCCCTCAAATATTCCTTTCTGCCTGCGGTGACATAGTTTCATTATGGCTGAAACTTTCAAGAGCACCTGAAGCTCATTTACTGCGCTGCAGTGTGTTACATATTCCATATTTAAATGCGTTTTCTCATGTACACTGTTTTTCTCATGTACACTGTTTTTCTCAGTTGCTTTATATTCTTTTATGATTAGGTTCAATGACAAACTTTTGCCAAGAGTTGGACAAGTGCCATTAAACTCCAATTTACTCTCAAAGGCACATTTCAAGGTGGTTAAAGTTTCTGAGATTGCAGCTGTACTTCCAGTACGGATGGTTTACCTTGTATCTGGTCCAGATACTGTGGCAAATTTTATTTTACAACACCTGTTGCTGGTGTTATATTTATTATGTTCCTTTTCTCTCTCTGCTCTCTGTTTATGCCAGTCACTTGGCACACTTACATAAATGACATTTGCTTTTCTTTCCCTTTTATACTTTGATAATGTCAGAATTCATCACCCCATTTTCAATCAGTCCTCCTCCTGCGATCACTGTCATGAAATATGTCAAGTGTCATTTCCTGTAGTTGGTTGGGGCTCATGCTTTCAGGATTGTTCATTAGCTGCTATGCCACTATTTTCACAAACCTTCCAGTGTAATGAATTACATATTCTGTTGTTTCTCTTTGTATGGTGGTCATCTGTCAGGAGGGTTTGGCACCCTCATATCAGGTAACTGACAATTTGTTTGTTGGTAGAAGAAACAACACTTGTCATTGTTGGAGATCCCTCACTTTTTTTAAATCAATTTGTGTAGCAAGTTTGATCTTGTGCTTGTATTATCATCCTCTATCAAATTTCAATTCCTCTTTTCAGCTATTCCAGCGACTTATCTTTGTATATGTACTTATCTTTGTCTATGCAATGCTCATTGATACAAGTTCATCCTGAGCACTCTTTTCAAGATGGTTACTGTTCCCCTAAATGCCTCAATTTGTACTTCACCATTTGCTATTGATGCTTCAATATCCTCCAGTTCTTTAACCCAATACTGCCAAATGTGAAGAATTCTTGACATTTCAAATAATGCGCTGTAATCTGAGAAAATTGGAATATTTCACGTTTCTTCTGAATAGCAAGAATTCTTTACGTTTATAGCTTTTCAGAAATCTCGCTAGCCATGAGTTTCTAATGACATCTGGCAACTATTAGACAGATCTCTTCTGACGTTCGAGCAGGTGCATTCTCCCCTGTTGTGCTCCACTTTTTTAGCGAAATAAAACCTATTTCTAGGTAAGTTACGGATCTAATTTTTTTTTCAGTTGCTCATAAAACTAAAAGCAATAGTTTGAATGATAATTTGTGAATATAATGATTGAACCAATATTCTCTCTCTGTTTTTTTTGATACATCAAGAATAATTGACAGTTGGCATCTTTGGGATGTTTTATACTTTTCAGAGAGAAATGGATAGTTCTTCATTTTATGGGAAAAGATCGCGTCTATCAACAGCTCTTGAAATAGAACTCAATATGAGCGAGCACAACAATGACACTGATGAATTTGAAGCAGTAATTGACTTTGGTAAGAATATTTTCAGTTATAAATTTTATAAATTACCTTTTTCAACGTGCTCTGCAATAAAAGTTGCAAGCTAGGCTACAGACATCCTGACATACCTCATACCCATGACCATTTTCATTTATTTATATGACGTATGCAATATAATGTAGGATTATTTATATATTATTATATATACTGTACAATATATATATATAATATATATATCCCCGCAAGGGGGTTCTAAGCTCGTGCTCTTGAGTGCTCTTTGTGCTCGTTTGTACGTGTTTGTTCCTGGAGGTTTCACGTGCGCCCTCCCGGCCCTAGCACCCAAGGATGAGGGGCTCGACCCTACAGTCCTTGTCATCCTTGGTTTTTCCACTTCGACTGTCCCCTCCACCCTTTCTTTTTCCTCTGTCTTTCCTCTCACTTTTTCTTTGTTTTTCCGCCGAGATATGCCCTTTTAAATAGAGGCGAATCGGTTCTTCCCGAACTTAAAAAAAAAAAAAAAAAAAATATATATATATATATATATATATATATATATATATATTTTTTTTTTTTGTATTGGGGCGTTTACCGCCACTTCCCGCTATATGGTAGCGGATATCATGGCGAGGCGGAATACGAGAAAGAGAAACGGAGACGGAGAAAAGGCACTAGAAAAGGGAGAACAGCGGACTACAGGTGAGAAGTCACCTAAAGCTCAGATAGGATGCGAGATTGGGAGAGGAAGAGGAAAAGACGGTCAAGCGAGAAGAGAGGGCTCTCAGCGAGCATAAGGCGTAAACGTTCGGGGAGGGGGAAATCAGAAAGGAACGGAAGGCGCGACGACGTACTGACGACAGGGTGGGGCATTCCACAAGGATGTGAGAGACGGTGAGGGGCGACTGGCAGGAGGCGCAACGAGGAGCCTCCTGCCGGAACATAAGATAGCCGTGCGTGAGGCGCGTATGGCCGATGCGAAGCCGCGCAAGGACGACCTCTTTGTGTCTGGAGCGGTGGAAAGAGGACACCCAATATGACAGACGGGGGCGGATGGACCAAGTTTATTTCCGGTGGCATCGTCCCAGGACTGTTGCCACATGCGGTCGTAAAAGGAACGAAAGACCTGCACATAGTCTGAGAAGGGGAGCGGGCGGGGGAGGGGAGGCAGCGAGGCGGCGGACCGGGCTATGCGGTCCGCCGCCTCATTACCGGAAACACCAACATGGGCGGGAACCCAGCAGAAGGTGACCCGGATCCGGTGAACGGTGTGCAGGACATGGTACTCCTGTTGAATAAGGCGTACGAGGGGGTCCGGGGAATCATAGCGCTCGAGCGCCTGAAGGGCGCTCAGCGAGTCCGAAAAAATGGTACAGGAGGACCGCGAACAACCCGATACCAGACGGAGGGCTTCCAGAAGGGCAAAGAGCTCCGCGGAAAAGATGGAGGCCTGAACCGGCAGGGGGATACCCCGGGAGGTAGGTGACAATGACGGAGAGAAGACGGCGGCCGCGACACCTGCAGGGGAGCGCGAGCCGTCGGTGTAGACGGGAACGTCGTCCGAATGGACGGGAAGATGGGCCAGAAAAGAAGACCGGAGGACGGCAGGAAGAGACTCCTTACGCAGGCCACGGAGCGCCTGGCAACGGCAGATAGGGGTGGTCCGCCAGGGGGGCGACAGATCGAAGGAGAACGGCAGAATAGAGGGTGGGGGGATCCCCAGGGACGAGAAAATCTCGGCCAGAGAGGCAGCGAAATGCCACGTGTCAGGCCGGGGTAGCGCCTGGGAGATCGCGGAGAAGAGTAGAGACATCGGAAGGCGGCAGATGCGAAGGTAACACTTCGCCATGAGAAGGCCCCGGCGAAGGGACAGGGGGGGTGTCCACAGTCCACCTGAAGACTAGCGACAGGGGACGAGCGGAAGGCACCCGACGCCAGGCGAAGGCCACGGTGGAGAAGAGGATCCAGCATACGGAGTGCCGGAGAGGAGGCGGAGCTGTAGACCACACAGCCGTAGTCGACACGGGATTGCACCAGGGAGGTGTACAGGCGCAGCAGAGTACGCCTGTCATATATATATATATTATTTATTTATTATTTATAGCCTAAACTAGTATAAACTAAAGGTGTGAATACACACACACATACATATATATATATATGTGTGTGTACTGTATACATATATCCTCTTTTTTTAGGGAGTGATGGCGAAGAAGGATTGGATTTTGTGCAAGACGTTGATGAGGAGGAGCAGGAAAGTGTTGCTTCCCAGTCAACACCTGGAACCTCTTCTACACAAGCAAAGCCATCAAATGCACGGCAGTCTGGGCGAAAATGTTTATGGCGTAATGTAAGTGCTGATCATTCATCTCGCGATATTCCAGTATGGCTTGGCCAACTTCCATCTGCTGAGTGTGTCAGAAAGCCTATTGAATATTTCAGAGACTTTTTTTCAAAAAATATTATTGATCACCTTGTTTATCAGTCAAATTTATATGCATTGCAAAAGAACCCTAATAAGCCTCTTCAGCTAACCAGTGATGAACTAGAACAATTTTTTGGGATTCTTTTTGCAATGTCCCTTGTAAAGCTCTCATATTCACGCTTGTATTGGAGCAGTCAGCTAAAGCTTGCCATGGTGTCAGAGTCGATGAGTAGGGACAGATGGGAGGAAATAAAATCTAATCTCCACTACAATGACAATTCAAAAATGCCATTGAGAAATGATCCCCAATATGATAAGCTTTACAAGGTCAGACCACTGGTCACACATTTGCAGAATAAAGTTAGAAAGATTCCTATGCCACAGATGCTCTGCATCGATGAACAAATGGTGGCATTCAAGGGAGCATCTAGTTTGAAACAATATATTCCAAGTAAACCTCATAAGTGGGGTTACAAAATATTTTCCCTCTGTGATTCTGATGGAATACTGTATGACTTCGAAATCTATGATGGTAAAATCAAGCCAGTTAGTGGGAGCCAGACTTGGGACCAAGTCCCAATATTGTGCTCCAGTTGGCAAAGTGCATTCCTACAGAAATTAATTACTTGATCCTTTTTGATAACTGGTTTACCTCAGTGCCTCTGATTACTACTCTGGCTAAAAAAAGATATATTCATTGGGAACAGTCAAGCAATGTCGATTACCGGGGGTTTCTTTTCCCAGTGACAAAGAACTTATAAAAAAGGTAGAGGTCCCCATGTAGAACTGAATGCATTGGTAGATGATGTTGAAATAAGAGCAGTAAAATGGGCGGACAACAGATGTGTGTCTCTAGTGTCATCATTTTCCTCTGCCCAGCCAACGGAAGAGGTGAAGAGGTTTGATAAGAAAAGGAAAGAGACAGTTATGGTGCCATGCCCAAAGATTGTGGCAACTTGCAACCAATTTATGGGGGAGTAGACACGATGGACTCTCTACTTGCCCTTTACAAAATCCATACTAGATCTAAGAAGTACTACCACAAGTTGTTTTTTCATTTCCTGGATGTTGCTCTTGTGAATTCCTGGCTCCTCTTCAGGAGAGACTCCAAACATCTTGGAATCCCACAAAGGAAATTGATGATGCTACAAGAATTCAAGCTGTCTGTAGCCAACGCACTATTACTGGAGGGGAAAGAGCTACAGGCAAACGAGGCAGACCTTCTACTAGTAACACTGTTGAATCCATGCATACAAGTAAGAAACAAAAAGGACACGCAACCAAAGCAATACCAGGAATTGAGATTCGCTCAGATGGAGTAGGCCACCTTCCAGAGGTTGGAGAAAAGGGAGGAAGGTGCAAAAAGCCAGGTTGCAACGGGGTAACAGTGTTCATTTGTATAAAATGCAAAGTCAATTTGTGTCTCACAAAGGTAAGAAATTGTTTTATGGAGTTTCACGCCAAGTAATATATATAAAATAAATATATAATATATATATATATAAATATATATATATATATATATAATATATATATATACCTTACCTTACCTTACAACCTTACAAAGGTTCCACGTGATGATTTCTCATTTCGCGAAGGTCAAGCGTGTCGCCCCTCCTCTCGAGTTGGCCTGGTGAAGTAGTGAGTTGGATTCTTGCGCTCTCCACCTCACATAGCCAGGTACGCCCGGCTCATCGGGGATTGTTCTGAGCCAGGCGTTAAGTCTTCTTTTGAAGATTTCCACTGCAACTCCCTTCGTGTTTCTTAGGTCTTTGGGCAGCTGATTAAATAGTTTTGGTCCTCTCACTACAAAACTATTTCTTTCAGGGTTAAGGATGTTCCCTGTCTCGCCTTCAATTTGGGAATACGACACAGTCTACCGTTTCTACCTTCCACCGTTGTTTGGGGAGTTATGGGATTCAGAGTAAGATTAGGGACTAGTTTCTCCATTATTTTCCAAGTGTAAATAATGGTGTATCTCTCTCTTCTCCTTTCCAGTGAATATAGGTTTAGTTCTCGTAACCTTTCCCAGTAATTTAGTTCTTTGCACCCATTGATCTTGGCTGTGAAACTTCTTTGAATCCCTCCAGCTGTCTACTGTCTTCTTTTTATATGGGGATGTTAGGACCGAGCAGTATTCCAGTTTGGGTATTATCAGGGTTTTCAGTAGGGGGATCATTACATTCCTATCCCTTCGTTTAAAAGTTCTCAATATCAGACCCGTTATTCTCTTTGCTCTGTTTACTGCTATCTTATTTTGTGTTTCAAATTTCGCATCATCTGTCATTACAACCCCTAAATCTTTTGCTCTGGAATTTCTCTGGACTTCCTGTCCATTTGGGGTATAATATTCCATGGACTTTAGGTCTTCTCTTTTTCCGTACCGTAATAGCTGAAATTTCTCGGTGTTAAACTTCATATTGTTGTCTTCCGTCCACTTGTAAATTTTGTTTATGTCGGTTTGTAGAGATCCTATGTCTTCTGGTTTTCGTATTTTTCTACTGATCTTTGTGTCATCTGCAAAGGATGTTACTGTGCTGTCTCTGGTAACGTCCTCATCTATGTCAGTTAGCATGATTATGAAGAGTAGTGGAGCTAATACCGTTCCTTGTGGTACTGAGCTGAGGACCTCTGATTCTGATGAAGATACTCCTTGTACTGTAACGACTTGCCTCCGCTCACTAAGGAAATTATATATCCATTTCCCTACTTTTCCTGTTATTCCCATATATTTCAGTTTATGTATTATGATTCCATGGTCACACTTGTCGAACGCTTTAGCAAAGTCTGTGTATAGTACATCATAGTTTTCATTACTTTCAAGTGAATCAATAATGTTGTTGTAGTGTTCCATTAGTTGTGACAGGCATGATCTGCCTGACCGAAACCCGTGTTGGTTATCATTGAATTTTTCTGAGTTCCAAAAAGTCATAGATTTTCTGTCTAACAATTCTTTCAAATATTTTGGTGAGATGAGATGTAAGCGACACTGGCCTATAGTTTTTGGCCTCGGATCGATCTCCTCCTTTATATATTGGGACGATGTTCGCGCTCTTCAGGATGCCCGGTATTTCTCCCGTGTTTAATGATCGTCTCCATATCCAGTATAGGGGCTCAGCGATTGCATTCTTGCAGTTTTTGATCATATATATATATTATATATATATATATATATAATATATATATGTGTGTGTGGTGTGTGTGTGTGTGTGTGTGTGTGTGTGTGTGTGTGTGGTGTGTGTGTGTGTTTTGTAGACCTATGTGTATTCGCACCTATGTAACTAGTATATAGAAAATGTTTGTTTTGTAAAGGTTCAATAAAAAAGACTTCTTTGTCTAGTGGTTTTTCTATTCTACCTGAGAAAATTTTCAAACTCCAACGACAGTTGTCAAGAATTCTTAATGTTCAAATAAAATCACAAAAAGTGACATCAAAGTTATTTTTTTAGAATAAACATTATATTTTATCACTGAACAGCAATAAACAGCACTGAAAATATTTTTTTGGTCTGAAATCTAAACTCAGGCGGTATTGGGTTAAGTTTCTTCATTATTCCTACAGCTTCAGTTCTGATATACACAACTGGTCAAAAGTTTAAGTACACCCTGAAATATTCATAAATTTCAAATTCTGTTTAAAGTTTTTTATTTATTAACTAAGTTATCATGACACAAATTTATAAGTATAAACATGGGAACTTAAATAGCAACAAATCAGGACAATTTACCAAAAACAAAGTCTAAATTTTAGATTTATCAAAATAGCATCCTCTAGTAGCAATTACAGCAGAACAAATTCGAGGCATGCGCTCAACAAGAGAAAGAAGATAGTCTGGTGAAAGCTGCTGCTAGCACTCTGTAAGAGTTCCCAGAACTTCTGAACACTGGATGGCTGCTTGGCTTTCACTCATCGATCCAGTTCATCCCACACTAGCTCGGTGGTGTTCAGATTCGGGGACTGTGCTGGCCATTCCATAACTGTGAGCTGACACTGCTATTCTTTCTGCTTCATGTAATTTTGACACAGCTTGGAAGTGTATTTAGGATCATTGTCCTGCTGCATTATGAACTGTTGGCCAACTAGTCACAGTCCAGATGGGATGGCATGGTGCTGTAGAATGCTGTGATAGCCACATTGGTTCAGTATTCCAGTGACTTTGTGGAGATCTCCAACTTGCTCCCCTGCAAAACATCCCCAGATCATCACACTTTCTCCATCGAGCTTCACTGTTGGCACAACACACTGCTGTGTCATTCTTTCACCCGCTCTGCACCACACAAATACTCTGCATTTGGATCCAAAAACTTCGAACTTTGATTCATCAGTCCAAAGGACAAATTTCCACTGCTCAACAGTTCATTTTTGGTGTTGTTTAGCCAAGACTAGCCTTTTCTTTTTGTTCTGGAGTCTCAGGATTGGTTTCTTTGCTGCAGTTTGTCCTTTTAATCCTGCCTCTGTCTTCTCGGAACAGTTGATGTTGAAACTGTTATACTTCTGGAGTTGTTCAGCTGGGCTTTGATTTCAGGTACTGTGAGGCGTCTGTTGCGCAGACTGGTGACTCAGATATACTTGTCCTCTGAGTCTGTTGTGGTTCTTGGTCACCCTGACTTTTTTCTGTCCTTATTTTGACCAGTTTCGTTGTACCGTTTAATGGCACAAGCAACCACATTCACAGAAACTCTTAATTTTTTTTGCAATTTGCCTCAGTGATTGGTCCCCATTTCTCAGTTACAATCGACTGTCTTTTTTCTGTTGTTAACTGAGCTTTGTCACACATTTTTGCTTTTTGAAACAAATATACCTTAAACTACACAGTTAGGTCCTCTGCAAGGATTTTATATGTAAAGACCTGCAGCGCATGTTAATAACTGATCATATTTATTAACATATTCCTGAAGAAACACACTACTGCAGTAAAGTTTTTAAACTGTTTTTTGACCTTTGTGCAGAGCTAATGGCATTAATTTTAGGTTGCATGCTGGACGTCAATTAACACAGTTTGAAGGCTATTTTGAAGAAGCTTCTGTATTACAACACACTGCATAGGGTAGATGCACTGAAGCATACAATATGAAAGCCAGGTAAGCAAATTCATCTCTAGTACCTGTTAAGTTTACATTTGAAGTTTATATCATGAACTAAGCAGCAAAACATTGGAAGTTAGTAGGTGTACTTAATTTCATAATCATTTGGAGCACTTGCATCTATTACCAAAGGGTTTTTTTTTTCCCATATGGGTGCGACCCCGTCGTGGCCCCGCCTCAGGAGGCGCTGAGCGGACTTCGGGAGCAGCGCACCCTTGAGGCAGAAGCGCTTTAAGGTAAACTATGTCTCGTTTTATTGCTGTTTCTTGTGTGTTCCTGTGGGTATGATGGTGTCATAGAAAATGGTAACCTCTTCATTTCCAATGACTGGTTGTGGGTTATGATCCCACCTTTTACCTTTTGGTGACTGGGATCTGGTACTTTTTGCATAGGCATCAATGGATGAGCCTACATATCTTACATCTATGTAATATCCATCCTCCACAAGTGTTTGTACACCAACACTAGGTGCTCCATACTCTCTACTTCCTGTTACCAGAACTGGCATTTTGACACATTTCGCATGAAAACTCTATCATACCCTTGGGTCACTTATATGAAATGTGTCAAGTTGATCTGGACAAGAGTAAATGCAAAATTTGTGAGAGTATTGTCATCTTGACACATGTAGTGTGTCAGCTATGACAAGGCACAGATCAACTTGACATGTTCCACGTAAGAAGTGACCCAAAGGTAGGATAGAGTTTTGACACAAAACACATTAGTAGTCCAGAGTGTTATGTTCTGCAAGCCATCTTTTTAAATCCATTTGTGTCGTGCTTGATCTTAAGCATTCATCACAATTTACTCTCCATCAAAACCTAAGATGCCTCCATATAACCACTCAAGCAATCTCTCCTTATCAATGTAATCTTTTTCTATTTCTGTTGCAAATTTGCTTGCTCTGCTACTTCCCTCAACTGCTCAACTTTTTCATTTTATTGATCTCTAGTAAACTCTTCCCAACTCTTTTGTGCTATTATAGGTGATTGTCTTTTTGCTATTTGTCACTTTATGAATGTTAGTTGGTGAAAAGTGTTTTGCTAGTTGAGTGACTGAAGGTTTTGGCTATGATTTTTGTCATGATGTTTATGTACAAGGTTTATATGGGAATTGTTGGCACTAATCAGGTATTGGCCTGTACTATGGTGGATCTGTACATTTAATTGATCAATTAATCTATCTTGTTCTTGCCTCTCTCTCTGACTCTTGGTCATTTTCCTTTTGGTGAAACATTTTCTGTTGCACTGGAAATATCAAAAGTTCTTCATAGAGTCTGGCACAAATCTTTAATTTTCAAACTGCCCTCCTTTGGTTTCTATTCTTCTATCTGTGCCTTAATTTCTGATTTACTTTTTATAGCTGTGGTTATAGATTGCCACTGTTCTTCTCATAAAGCTATTAATAGTGGTGTTTCTCAAGGTTCTGTCCTGTCACGCATATTTTCTTTTTATTTATTAGTCATCTATTTAGTTGTACTTCCTGTCCTATCTAATCCTATGCTGATTATTCCATTCTTCTTTCTCCACCTACTTTGCAAAGCATTCCTCTCAACAGTCACTCCATGATTCACTTATGATGACTATGGTACACCTGACCTCTGATTGGGGCAGAGAAAACCTTGCGGCTTTCAATGCCTCAAAAGCTGTTCCTCCATCTGTCTACTTGTCACAATCTTCCAAACAGCTACCTCCTTACTTTCAGCATGCAGTTTAAGTCATCCAAAAAACAAATGGTTTATGGTCATGGTTGGATCTGTCTGTCTTCCCTCTGACAGGTTCCAGCCACTATTGCTTTTTTTTCAGAAGTTTATTTAAGGGCTTCAGGGTGAGGCAATAAAACAGAGGAAACAAACTGTTACCCTGGAAAATACCTGTGAATGTGGACATCCTCTAATTTGATTTGGCTCTGTTCATGGGTTACGGTTATATTCATTCTCCAATGCTCCATTCTTCTGCTTAGGAAAAGCGTGCTCCTTTCTCTGCTTAGAAAATGCGTCGCTTGTCCATTCTTCTGTTAGAAAGCGTGCTCCATCCATTCTTTGCTTAGAAAATGCGTCGCTTGCTCCATTCTTTGCTTAGAAATGCGTCGCTTGCTCCATTCTTTGGCTTAGAAAATGCGTCGCTTGCTCTATTCTTTGGCTTAGAAAATGCGTCGCTTGCTCCATTCTTTGGCTTAGAAAATGCGTCGCTTGCTCCATTCTTGCTTAGAAAATGCGTCGCTTGCTCCATTCTCCTGCTTAGAAAATGCGTCGCTTGCTCCATCTTCGGCTTAGAAAATGTGTCGCTTGCTCCATTCTTTGGCTTAGAAAATGCGTCGCTTGTCCATTCTTTGGCTTAGAAAATGCGTCGCTTGCTCCATTCTTCTGCTTAGAAAATTCATCGCTTGCTCCATTCTTTGCTTAGAAAATGCGTCGCTTGCTCCATTCTTCTGCTTAGAAAATGCGTCGCTTGCTCCATTCTTCTGCTTAGAAAATGCGTCGCTTGCTCCATTCTTCTGCTTAGAAAATGCGTCGCTTGCTCCTTCTTTGCTTAGAAAATGCGTCGCTTGCTCCATTCTTGCTTAGAAATGCGTCGCTTGCTCCATTCTTCGCTTAGAAAATGCGTCGCTTGCTCATTCTTCTGCTTAGAAATGCGTCGCTTGCTCCATTCTTCTGCTTAGAAAATGCTCTCGCTTGCTCCATTCTTCTGCTTAGAAAATGCGTCGCTTGCTCCATTCTTCTGCTTAGAAAATGCGTCGCTTGCTCCTTCTCTGCTTAGAAAGTGCGTCGCTTGCTCTATTCTTCGCTTAGAAAATGCGTCGCTTGCTCCATTCTTCTGCTTAGAAAATGCGTCGCTTGCTCCATTCTTCTGCTTAGAAAATGCGTCGCTTGCTCCATTCTTCTGCTTAGAAAATGCGTCGCTTGCTCCATTCTTGCTTAGAAAATGCGTCGCTTGCTCCATTCTTCTGCTTAGAAAATGCGTCGCTTGCTCCATTCTTCTGCTTAGAAAATGCGTCGCTTGCTCCATTCTCCTGCGTTAGAAAATGCGTCGCTTGCTCCATTCTCCTGCTTAGAAAATGCGTCGCTTGCTCAATTCTCCTGCTTAGAAATGCGTCGCTTGCTCCATTCTTCTGCTTAGAAAATGCGTCGCTTGCTCCATTCTTCTGCTTAGAAAATGCGTCGCTTGCTCCATTCTTTGCTTAGAAAATGCGTCGCATGCTCCATTCTTCTGCTTAGAAAATGCGTCGCTTGCTCCATTCTTCTGCTTAGAAAATGCGTCGCTTGCTCCATTCTTCTGCTTAGAAAATGCGTCGCTTGCTCCATTCTTCTGCTTAGAAAATGCGTCGCTTGCTCCATTCTTCTGCTTAGAAAATGCGTCGCTTGCTCCACTCTTCTGCTTAGAAAATGCGTCGCTTGCTCCATTCTTCTGCTTAGAAAATGCGTCGCTTGCTCCATTCTTCTGCTTAGAAAATGCGTCGCTTGCTCCATTCTTCTGCTTAGAAATGCGTCGCTTGCTCCATTCTTCTGCTTAGAAAATGCGTCGCTTGCTCCATTCTTCTGCTTAGAAAATGTGTCGCTTGCTCCATTCTCCTGCTTAGAAAATGCGTCGCTTGCTCATTCTCCTGCTTAGAAAATGCGTCGCTTGCTCCATTCTCCTGCTTAGAAAATGCGTCGCTTGCTCCATTCTCCTGCTTAGAAAATGCGTCGCTTGCTCCATTCTCCTGCTTAGAAAATGCGTCCTTGCTCCATTCTTCTGCTTAGAAATGCGTCGCTTGCTCCATTCTTCTGAAAGAAAATGCGTCGCTTGCTCCATTCTTCTGCTTAGAAAATGCGTCGCTTGCTCCATTCTTCTGCTTAGAAAATGCGTCGCTTGCTATTCTTCTGCTTAGAAAATGCGTCGCTTGCTCCATTCTTCTGCTTAGAAAATGCGTCGCTTGCTCCATTCTTCTGCTTAGAAAATGCGTCGCTTGCTCCATTCTCTGCTTAGAAAATGCGTCGCTTGCTCCATTCTCCTGCTTAGAAAATGCGTCGCTTGCTCCATTCTCCTGCTTAGAAAATGCGTCGCTTGCTCATTCTCCTGCTTAGAAAATGCGTCGCTTGCTCCATTCTCCTGCTTAGAAAATGCGTCGCTTGCTCCATTCTCCTGCTTAGAAAATGCGTCGCTTGCTCCATTCTTCTGCTTAGAAAATGCGTCGCTTGCTCCATTCTTCTGCTTAGAAAGTGCGTCGCTTGCTCCGTTCTTCTGCTTAGAAAGTGCGTCGCTTGCTCTATTCTTCTGCTTAGAAAATGCGTCGCTTGCTCCATTCTTCTGCTTAGAAAATGCGTCGCTTGCTCCATTCTTTGCTTAGAAAATGCGTCGCTTGCTCCATTCTTCTGCTTAGAAAATGCGTCGCTTGCTCCATTCTTCTGCTTAGAAAATGCGTCGCTTGCTCCATTCTCTGCTTAGAAAATGCGTCGCTTGCTCATTCTCCTGCTTAGAAAATGCGTCGTTTGCTCCATTCTCCTGCTTAGAAAATGCGTCGCTTGCTCCATTCTTCTGCTTAGAAAATGCGTCGCTTGCTCCATTCTTCTGCTTAGAAAATGCGTCGCTTGCTCAATTCTCCTGCTTAGAAAATGCGTCGTTTGCTCCATTCTCCTGCTTAGAAAATGCGTCGCTTGCTCCATTCTTCTGCTTAGAAAATGCGTCGCTTGCTCCATTCTTCTGCTTAGAAAATGCGTCGCTTGCTCCATTCTTCTGCTTAGAAAATGCGTCGCTTGCTCCATTCTTCTGCTTAGAAAACATAGTCTTATTGTCTGTATTGTATAGCTTCATACATTCTAAAATCTATGAATAGGGCACACTGTGAAAAGCATTCTGATTCCTCCATCTTTTCTTCCAATCTTCAAATATAGTTTGGTTGATTAGAAGCTCATCCTTGGTTCTGAGGCATCTTCTTCTACACCCTCTCTCTTCTTATTCTAGGTAATTGTTCTCTATAAGATAGCTGTATATGTGATCTGCTATTATTAGTCGATAATTTATATGTAGTGGGTAAACAACAGATAAGCCTGTACTTTTGGGGGAGGTGAATTTCTTGTGACTTTGGTATTAGAATAGTATTCCCTGTCACCCATTCTGGGGCATCTTCCTCACCATTTATCATTAGTAGTAGTCTGTTTAATCCAAATGTTTGGGAGCTGGTCTGGGGAGACTGGAAACTACAATCTGTGAAGACACTGGTTCCAGTATGTTATTTTATTTAGTGAGGATTTTCCTGGTTTTAACATCTACTTTGTTCAGTTCTGATTAAGGCCAGTCTATTATCCCTATACAGTATACAGGAATACCCCACATAGTACAGTTAATGCATGCACAGAAAGTACCGCACTATGTGAATCCATACTGAACAGGGAATGTAATCAATATAAAATAAAGTAATTTGTTCTCAGACATCAATAACATTATAAAAGTCTGACTTTTGCATTACTATAAACCAGTTTTAATTGTGAAACCACTGCAAAGGTTTAATAAATGCTTTTATTTCTTTAAATTTCATTTGAATATGTATATCAAAGTGCATTGCAAAAAAATTTTATTTTTTTTATTTTTTTTAAATGTCATTTTATTTTCTTATTGGCATACAATTCTCTGTTGCAGCAAATTGCATTTTCTAAGTCTTTTCACACTTTCATGCTGCGCTCTATGTTAGGATCTCCATCCATAATTTTTTTTTTTGAGATCTTCACACACCCGAAACATTTTTTCAAGTTCATCTATGGGAACTCCTCTGATGATTTCTGATCTTAATTTTCTTCACTTTTGTCCTCTTCTTTGAGCGCACACTGTTCTTCTAAAATGATGAGGTCATTATCGCTAAGCTCTTCTGAATGCAATTCAAGCAACTCTCAAACATTTGCGGAATTTAAATCTTCAGCTATTTACATTTAGTGTGCTTGCTTGGAAAAAAAATAATTTGTTTACAAAACTGAAAAACCATATTGGAGTAAATCAGGACCAGTACTGAACTAGTTTGGTGTTAAATTGTAATTCATACTGTTGTGAATTCTGTACTGATCAAATCTGTGCTATGCGGGGTATTCCTGTACTATAAGTTAATAACAGGGATGGCAAGTTGATTTATTGTGGTTTTGTTCTTTGATGTAAGTTGGGTCTTGCAGATCTTCTTCAGTCTTCAAACATACTCTCCTCTGATTTTCTCTCACATTTGCCAATGTTCTACAGGGTGTCCCGTAAGTCTGGACCCATAGGGATTTATAATATATTTTTTTATTATTATTATTATTATTTTATTATTATTATTTTTTTATTATTTTTTATTATGATTTTTATTTGTGGGGCCACTTGAAAGCCAAAGTGTACGAGGTCAAACTTCAGAACATTTTTCACCTTAAAGCACGCATTGTGGAGGCGTGTCAAGAAATTTCTGCGACTGTGATTCAGAAAGTGCTGTCGCAGTGGAGATTGCGTCTTCAACTATGTGTGCGACACAACGGCGGACACTTTGAACAGATTATGTAATAAATTTTTGGACTATTTTGTAATTTTATTATTTTTCCCTATGGGTCCAGATTTACGGGACACCCTGTATATTACCACTTTCTTCGATTCCAAGGTCCTTAATCTCAGTGTCTCTTCCTAAATTATTGATGTGTGTGTATATTTTCTTACCTCCCCTAAGTGTACATTTAGCACACTTATCCAATCTGAACTTCAGTTTTATGTCACCAGAGTAAGTATGTACGATCTATAATAGGTATTCTCGGTTTTGATCAGAGTCTGCATACAGCTTCAAATCATCCAAACAGTAGGTGGTACAGACCACTGTCGGTTTCTCCACATAGTTTGACTGAGGTGCTGTTGCTAAGTAGCTTGCTTAGTGGGTCCAGGGTGAGACAGAACAGCAAGGTGACAAGCTGTCTCCCTGGAATATACCCCTCATAACCTTGACATGGGGGATGGATATTTTTCCATTCTCATGGGTGAGATTGATGTTTGTTCAACATTTTGTCATCTGCTTTTTTATAATTCCGACAATGGTAGGATGGATTTTGTACAGCTTAAGGCATTCCAAAATCCAGGAGTGTGGGACACTATCAAATACCTTTTGATAGTCTACCCATGCATATTTAGGTTTCTGCCTGTTTTGTTGATGAGCAGCTGATCCTTTGTTCCAAAGTAGTTTCTTCTACATCCTTTTTGCTCTTTCTCCAGATAGTCTCCAGCCTCTTAGTGTTCATATATACTATATACTGTCTGCAATTAGGCCAGTAAATAGTTTATAGGTGGTAGTGAGGCAGAAAATTAGGTGGTATTTATTTGGGAGTTTTGTCTCATGAGTCTTAGGGATAAGGGTTGTATCTCCATTTGTAAGCCATTCTGGTGTTTCTTCTCCCAGCAAAATTGTGTGAAAGGCAGCAGTGTAATAATGGTGTAATGCCATGATCTGCTTCAGCCAGAAATTTGGTAGCTTATCTAGACTAGGTTTTTTAAAGTTGGAGAATTTTGCCAATTTCCTTCTTACCTTATCCTCCATCATTATTAATTCCTCCATTTCTGGTTTACCCTCATATGCCACCCTGATAGTCTCTATCCAGTCAGCATCCAGGTTATGCTGCTCAGAGGTTTCAAAGGGGCTTCCAGTATGACTCCAGCTGGGTTTGATCTGGTGTGTCATGGACTGGTATTCTCTCTCTAATGAGATTTTGGTAAAAGCCTCTAGGGTTGGATGAAAATTGTTTGTTGTGGTTTTTCATGTCAATCTGCTTTTGTTTATTCCTAATCCTAATGGCTATGGCTGGGATTTTTCCATCCAACTCCAGCGCCTTGTCATGTAGTTGATTATCTCAGAAGTTATACTCTCTCTTTATTTTCCCTATTTGTTTTTTGAGTTTTCATTGTTGCAGGGATGTTTGGAAATATTGTTTTATTTGGTTCAGTTCACACCTGACTTGTGTAAGTTGTTTAGTTTAAATTTCCAGGGAGGAGGTTTTGGTTTGCACTTGTGGTTTTGACTCTGGGGGGCTTTGGTATGACATTTGGGACCAGTTTCCTTTGCATATATAGGCCAGCAGCATAATTTACCCGATTTAGTTCAGTAAGGTCTGCGTTGATTGAGACTAATCTATTAATTGCTACATTTACTCTACATAAAAGTTGTTTAAACTGCCTGTTTTAATTAAGTTTGATCAGTTGAGGCCAGGTTTCCATATTCATGGTTTTAACAATTTCAATTAGATTTGGCAATTCCTCCTGTTTCTATCTGCTGTAGGTCTATATCTTCATGTTATGGTGGTGAGGGGGGAGGGGAAGGTATGGTGAGTCATAGGGTCCAGGTGAACTGGGTGGTGAGTCACCCATTCCCATCTGGTGGTTTGGATTGGTTAGAGATTGTTGGCTGGTCTGCTGCCTGCTTTGTGTATCCAATGTGCTATCAAATGAATCATCATCATTATTTTGTACGGTATCAAGGCCCTGAAATAGTGGAATAGGGTTCATTATTAGGCTGGTTTCATTGCAGATAAGCTTATCTTTCATCATTCATGTATTCTATTTCTTCTTCACTAAATACTTACTGAGCTATGAAGTTGTACTTCTGAGTAGTCATTCTTGGAGCTAGAGTCTCTTACATGAGCAAAAGTGGAAGCTCTCTCTCCATTGCCTTGTGATGTCCTTCTGTCTGGCATACTTTGTAGCCCATATCACTGTCCATTTCTCTTCTCTTATCCACAATCTTTTCATTTTCCCCTCTCTCTTCTCCTTCTCTGGCAATATTGTCCTCAATTGCTTCCCTAAGGGCGCTTTGTTTAATATTACTAATTTCCTCCTCTGTAAGGTACTTATATGCTTGTGAGGCTAATGATTTTAATTTCTCGACAGAGGTATTTTTCTTCTCTTCAGGTAGGTTGGATTTCCAGATTTGTTCCACTAGGATTAAGTTCTTCTGTCTGCTCAATTTCTCAAACCATGAGTATTCAGAGTAGTGCAAAATTATCTTTTCTCCAATGGTTCAGTTTATTGTGTCATACTGATATAGGTTTCTTGTTGGGGCCATTTTCCATTGTAATTCCTGGGGTCCAGGGTCAATACTAATAGACATTATGTTCTGTTCTTGTTTGTGGAAAGTTACATATACAGGTAGGAGTAGTTTCCCCCGCACCTGTCCCTTATTTTTAGTTGCCTTTTATGACACACTGGGACCACATAAGAAGTATTCTTTAAATCCCCTATCCCCAGGTTTTTTCAACTATATCTGAACTTGACCTAGCATTGATTTGCCACTAGGTTCTTTTCTTTTCTCCAATGGTCCAGTTTATTGTCATACTGACATATGTTTCTTGTTGGGCCCATTGCCCGATGTAACTACTGGGGTCCAGGGTTAATACCTTGACCTGGTGGGATCCCCTGCATCAATCCCTTTGGTGACATTTCTTCTCCTCTGGAACTGAGAAAAGTTGCACCATTGCTCTCCTCACCCACCCTGATGTGTAAGCAGGTTGAGGCTCCAGTATGAACCCTTAAATGCCTTTGAAGATTACTTTTGCATGCTGCAGTGTAAGAACAAATATAACATTTAAAAGGTTTTCTCCAGTATGAACTCTTAAATGCTCTTGAAGAATACTTTTGTATGCTGTAGTGTAAGAACAAATATCATATTTAAAAGGTTTTTCTCCAGTATGAACTCTTATATGCTCTTGAAGAGTACTTTTCCGTGCTGCAGTATAAGAACAAGCATCACATTTAAAAGGTTTTTCTCTAGTATGAACCCTTAAATGCCTTCGAAGATTACTTTTGCGTACTGCAGTATAAGAACAAATATCATATTTAAAAGGTTTTTCTCTTTTTTGGTTTATACTCCTTTTAGTATTTTTAATAGCTTTAAGTGGGGCTTCCATCCGAAGCCAAACACTTCAACTATATCTGAACTTGGCTTAGCATTGAATTGCTGCTAGGATTACGTTCTTTTCTTTTCTCCAATGGTCCAGTTTATTGTGTCATACTGACATATGTTTCTTGTTGGGCCCATTGCCCGATGTAACTACTGGGGTCCAGGGTTAATACCTTGACCTGGTGGGATCCCCTGCATCAATCCCTTTGGTGACATTTCTTCTCCTCTGGAACTGAGAAAAGTTGCACCATTGCTCTCCTCACCCACCCTGATGTGTAAGCAGGTTGAGGCTCCAGTATGAACCCTTAAATGCCTTTGAAGATTACTTTTGCATGCTGCAGTGTAAGAACAAATATCACATTTAAAAGGTTTTTCTCCAGTATGAACTCTTAAATGCTCTTGAAGAATACTTTTGTATGCTGTAGTGTAAGAACAAATATCACATTTAAAAGGTTTTTCTCCAGTATGAACTCTTATATGCTCTTGAAGAGTACTTTTCCGTGCTGCAGTATAAGAACAAGCATCACATTTAAAAGGTTTTTCTCTAGTATGAACCCTTAAATGCCTTCGAAGATTACTTTTGCGTACTGCAGTATAAGAACAAATATCATATTTAAAAGGTTTTTCTCTTTTTTGGTTTATACTCCTTTTAGTATTTTTAATAGCTTTAAGTGGGGCTTCCATCCGAAGCCAAACACTTCAACTATATCTGAACTTGGCTTAGCATTGAATTGCTGCTAGGATTACGTTCTTTTCTTTTCTCCAATGGTCCAGTTTATTGTGTCATACTGACATACTGTATGTTTTTGTTGGGCCCATTGTCTGATGGAAAAGCTGGGGTCCAAGGTCAATACCTTGACCTGATGGGATCCCCTGCACTGATCCCTTTGGTGAAGAATCTTCTTCTCTGGGACTGAGAAAAGTTGCACCATTGCTCACCTCACCCACCCTGGTGCCTAAGTGGGTTGAGGGGACATTTTTATCCTGGGTGATGTCCTGCCAGTGTGTGAGCTTTCCTTAGTAGACATTGCATCCCGTTCTTGTTTGTGCAAAGCTACATACAGTTGGGAAGGGTTTACCCCGCAACCGTCCCTTATTTTTAGTTGCCTTTTACAACACGCTGGGACCACGTGGGAAGTATTCTTTCAAATCCCCTATCCCCATGGATGAACTCCAGTATCTCCAGTATGAACTCTTAAATGCATTTGAAGCTGACTTCTCCGTGATGCAGTGTAAGAACAAAGATCACATTTAAAAGGTTTTTCTCCAGTATGAACTTTTAAATGCATTTGAAGTTGCTGTTTCTGTGATGCAGTGTAAGAACGAAGATCACATTTAAAAGGCTTTTCTCCACTATGAACTCTTAAATGCATTTGAAGATTACCTTTGAGTGATGCAGTGTAAGAACAAAGATCACATTTAAAAGGCTTTTCTCCACTATGAACTCTTAAATGCATTTGAAGATTACCTTTGAGTGATGCAGTGTAAGAACAAAGATCACATTTAAAAGGTTTTTCTCCACTATGAACTCTTAAATGCATTTGAAGATTACCTTTGAGTGATGCAGTGTAAGAACAAAGATCACATTTAAAAGGTTTTTCTCCACTATGAACTCTTAAATGCATTTGAAGATTACCTTTGAGTGATGCAGTGTAAGAACAAAGATCACATTTAAAATGTTTTTCTCCAGTATGGGCTCTTAAATGCTTTTGAAGACTACTTTTGTATGCTGTAGTGTAAGAACAAGTATCACATTTAAAAGGTTTTTCTCCAGTATGAACTCTTAAATGCTCTTGAAGAATACTTTTGTATGCTGTAGTGTAAGAACAAATATCACATTTAAAAGGTTTTTCTCCAGTATGAACTCTTAAATGCTTTCGAACACTACTTTTACTTGCTGTAGTGTAAGAACAAATATCACATTTAAAAGGTTTTTCTCCAGTATGAACTCTTAAATGATCTCGAAGAGTACTTTTCTGTGCTGTAGTATAAGAACAAGTAGCACATTTAAAAGGTTTTTCTCTTGTATGAACCCTTAAATGCCTTTGAAGATTACTTTTGCATGCTGTAGTATAAGAACAAATATCACATTTAAAAGGTTTTTCTCCAGTATGAATACTTACATGCTGTTGAAGAGTACTTTTGTATGCTGCAGCGTAAGAACAAATATCACATTTAAAAGGTTTTTCTCTAGTATGAACTCTTAAATGACTTTCAAGATTTTTCTTGAACTTTGTCCAATAAGTGCAAATGTAACACTCAAATATAATCTTTTCTATGAGTTGGTCTTTGTGGTTTCTATTATGTTCAAAATTAACTAAAGACTTGGTTGTTTTAAGTTCTATTGCTGTTGGGTTCTGCCTTCGTTTGGAATGCTGCAAATGATTTATAGGAAATTAGTTTAATTGGAACATTTCGTTTTAAGCCAATTACTCAGCTAAAACCATAATATTTATGCTTCATATTTTTTTTTGCTACAAAGAATGCAAACAAACTCATCATTGATCAAAATACAATGTTTTAATTCTGCAGTTTACTGTATTGTTTCTACACCATTCTTTTTCACTTAGTTTTTATTCAAGGGTTTGATTAAAATATTCATGAATAATTCATGGATGATTAGGTCTCCATCAGCTAATTTCTAAGAAAATTTTACACATAAAATTATCATCTTTTACTGTAAAGGATTTGCAGACACCCTATACTTTGTCTTGTCTGTGTGAGCAAATGAGTTAAGGGCTGTGTTATGCCCCTGAGCTTTTGTAGCTTAAGTTTGCCTTACATTTACTATTATAGCAAAATATATTAACCATAATAAATGCAAAAAACTTCACTTTTTTACGTGAAGGTCAAAATATGAGAATAAAAACCCACTCTAATAGACAGAGTTTATTTCCACGACAGTTTCGAACGCCCACTGGCATCCTCCTCGGTGGATACAGAAAACAAATGAAACAAAACAAGAGGGAAAAACAGTTCCGGGATCGACCGTTAAGAAATTCGCACCTAGGTTGGATTCCATTCTCTCGAGACAGGAGGGGCATTTTCATTAAGTACATTCGCACAAATTTTAAAACTATCTTCCTGTTCTAAACATACAGATTCTATTATTTTTACATAATTATTACATTTATAATTAAATTTATTACATTTAATATTGCATAATTATTAATTACAGAAATTATAAATTTATTATTACATTGGTTATTACATTGTTGTTTATTATACAGAAATTATAAACCGAAAAACGAATGAAAAAAGGCGATTAGGAAATAATCCAGAGACCATGAGAAATTCGCACCTAGGTTAGATATCGTTCTCCCGAAACCAGAAGGGCATTTTATTACAGGGTCAGCTTATAACTACATTCCACAAATTAAAAATATCTTCTTGTTCTATACATACAGATCCTAATGTTTTGACATAATTACTGCATATATTTATTTCCACATTAATTACTTCCATTATTACATTTACTAAAAGCGAGTAAGGAAACATTCCAATCCAGAGACATTTAAGAAATTCACACTTAGGTTCGAACACGTTCCCACGACTCCGTAAGGGATTTATTGACCAAGAATCTCATTAAAGGGTCTAACTTATAAGTACCTTCGCACAAATTAAAATTATCTACTTTTCCTATACACACAGATTCTATTATTTTTCTTTTGACATAATTATTACATTTATAAAGTACCTTACTTGATTCCCAATCTATAGCATGATTATTTTGGCTAGCGTGATAAAAATGGCATTATTAGTATTACAACTTCTGAAGGCATATTTGTGTTCTTTGATACGGGTTTCAATATTTCTTCCAGTTTCTCCCACGTATACTAAATCACAACTTTTACAGGGAATGCTGTAGACACAGGCTTGTTCCTCTTTTAAAAGATGTCCCGGCGATTGATCCTAAAAGATTTCTACAGATTAACCCCAAACTCCCCCACATTTACGGCCTACCCAAAACCCATAAGATTAATATACCACTCCGTCCCATTATTTCACACAGGGTTCCTTTAGTTACAGGTTATCTAAATTTCTTGCAGATAAATTATCCCCATTAGTTGGTTAAATTTTCAGGCTCGCACATCACTAATTCCTGTGACTTTATTAACAAAGTTATGTCCTTAGATTTAAAACGGGGAAGAATGATAAGTTTTGATGTTGAGTCCTTGTTTACGAAAGTTCCCATTGATGATGTACTTAGTTTTTAGATAGAAAATTGCCAACATGTAACGTAGAACTAGGCATGCCCACATCTGTATTTTTAGAACTGATAAAACTCTGTGTCACAATAATGCCTTCTCCTTCGGTGAAGAATTTATTTGCAACGTTTTGGTATGGGAATGGGGTCCCTTTATCCCCAATACTGAGTACATTATATATGGAGTATTATGAGTCGGAATTGTTGCAAACAATATGTCCCAGGAATCTAATTTGGTTTCGTTATGTAGTGATATTTTCTCATTTTGGCCTGACCACTGGAACAACTTTGACACTTTCTTTCAGTCATTAAATAATCTTGTTCCCTCTATTAAATTTAAATATGAATGGAGAACGACAAACAATTACCTTTCTAGATGTTTTGGTCATTACGAAAGCGGAAAGCCCAATTTCACGGTCTATAGAAAACCTACTCATTGTAATTCGTACATTCATTATTTTTCATATCATGATGAAGGGGTTAAAAGCTCAATTATTTCTTCCATGTTTCTAAGAGCACTCAGGATTTGTAGCCCACATTTGCTGGATCCGGAAAATTCAAAGATTTGGAACATTTTTAAGGATTTAAAATATCCTGAGTGGTTATCAGAAAGGCGTATTTTAAAGCCAGAAAATCTTTTTATGCCCCTCGGGAAACCTTCAGTTAACCAAAAAACAATATGTGAGTTTGCCTTACATTGCCGGCTTAGAAAGAGTAAAACCGTTGACGAAAGAATTTAAGTTTGCTTTGGCGTTCAAATATTCGTCTACCGTGAAAAGTAAATTGGTTAGGAATAACGTTGCAAAAGAGGAACAAGCCTGTGTCTACAGCATTCCCTGTAAAAGTTGTGATTTAGTATACGTGGGAGAAACTGGAAGAAATATTGAAACCCGTATCAAAGAACACAAATATGCCTTCAGAAGTTGTAATACTATAATGCCATTTTTTATCACGCTAGCCAAAAAATCATGCTATAGATTGGGAATCAAGTAAGGTACTTTATAAATGTAATAATTATGTCAAAAGAAAAATAATAGAATCTGTGTGTATAGGAAAAGTAGATAATTTTAATTTGTGCGAAGGTACTTATAAGTTAGACCCTTTAATGAGATTCTTGGTCAATAAATCCCTTACGGAGTCGTGGGAACGTGTTCGAACCTAAGTGTGAATTTCTTAAATGTCTCTGGATTGGAATGTTTCCTTACTCGCTTTAGTAAATGTAATAATGGAAGTAATTAATGTGGAAATAAATATATGCAGTAATTATGTCAAAACATTAGGATCTGTATGTATAGAACAAGAAGATATTTTAATTTTGTGGAAATGTAGTTATAAGCTGACCCTGTAATAAAAATGCCCTTCTGGTTTCGGGAGAACGATATCTAACCTAGGTGCGAATTTCTCAATGGTCTCTGGATTATTTCCTAATCGCCTTTTTTCATTCGTTTTTCGGTTTATAATTTCTGTATAATAAACAACAATGTAATAACCATGTAATAATAAATTTATAATTTCTGTAATTAATAATTATGCATATTAAATGTAATAAATTTAATTATAAATGTAATAATTATGTAAAATAATAGAATCTGTATGTTTAGAACAGGAAGATAGTTTTAAAATTTGTGCGAATGTACTTAATGAAAATGCCCCTCCTGTCTCGAGAGAATGGAATCCAACCTAGGTGCGAATTTCTTAACGGTCGATCCCGGAACTGTTTTTCCCTCTTGTTTTGTTTCATTTGTGTTTCTGTATCCACCCGAGGAGGATGCCAGTGGGCGTCGAAACTGTCGTGGAAATAAACTCTGTCTATTAGAGTGGGTTTTTATTCTCATATATTAACCATACAAATTTAAAAAATTCTCTATATTGATTAAAATCATTTTGGGACTGAAATTCCTAACACTGTCCAAATGATGTGGAAGTAAAATTTATTTTAATAATACCTGGTTCAGAGAGAATGTACAGAACAATCAGTGAACTATTTAGTTTAGTAAAGTAAGCTTGAAATGGGAACAAGTTTTTTTACCAAAAAGAAAAATCAAACTTCATTTACTCTTTTAACCTGAGTTCAAACTAATTTCAATCAACCAAACCCATATGAATAACAATGATTATTTGGAGGATTAACCTCAATAGTAACACTGAAGGTCCTATAATGAATGGAATATATAGTTTTTTTAGGCCCTGTCCATTAATCTTACAAAGGTAAATGCATAGAAACCAACTTAATCACCGAAATCTGAGCTCAGAGTTAAGAGCCAAACCTTTATCTTTCACATTAACAGTCCAATGCCTTTCGATGATGCAGGGGGTGGGGCAAGGGTGAATGCATATAAAATACTCTCCCCTTACCCCATAGAGTGCCA
>JAJOZX010010045.1:0-35000 GCA_023014485.1 Bathynomus jamesi
CTTCTTTGATGATATTTTTTTCTCCACCACCATGTTTTCTCTCAGGCCACTGTCATTCTCACCCAGTGTTTCATCTTTAGCTCTACTGTCCCAGAGACATATAAAGCACGGGTACTTGGTGTACCCGCTCTGCTGGCCCAGGAGAAATTCACCATCTTCAGATCCACACAGATCACCCATTGGTGGTCTCGGTATGATATCTTTTCTAGGACTAGGGCGACTGTCCCGTGCTCTTCTCTCATACCGACTGAGTGACCAATTGGGATTGATCTGTATCTGTTGCCGTTGTGTAGAAAACACATTTTAGGCTCCGTTTGGAGCTATCTATGAATACCGCCATTCACTTGGTGTGTATTCCGATATGCCCATTTTCATCAGCATCGCGTGCACATTGTTGCAGAAAACTAAATCGTTCTCTTTTGAGAAGAAGGGCAGTAATCCTTTTCTCTGTCGCGATATAACGTGAATTTTGTTCCCGGCAGCAGTAATTTTTTTCTTCCCAGCCTGGAAGCTAACAATTCAGACGATTTCTTCGAAAGACTTGTCCCTTATGAGGTCGTTTAATTCGTGTTGACTAAAACCTTCTGCAACTGATGACGTCCTTCAAATCACTGTCATTTTGCCCACATATGCTTTCTTTGTCATAGCAATTCATCATCTTCTTGAGGGAGCTCTGGAAGATGGCTGAATGATGGGACAGGTATCTCATCTGAATGTGAACAGGCCGTCTAGCTGAGTCTATGTCAGGATACGTCCATTTACTCCGGTTACGTCCATTGATGCCCTTTATATTCACCAAACAAAAGTAACAGTCATCACTGTGGTTTCTCTCTGTTCTCTCCATCCATTGGTATACCAAATTTCAGGCACCTCCTCTTTCCATTGGTCCATTGCCGCGATGCTCCGTACATGTTTTACACACAACATGAGGAGCCCATGGCTTATCTTGGTCCCCTAGTTGTACTTTGAAATAGGCAAAATAGCTTTTTTCCACAAAATCAGTAATAGTTTTTCTCTGTTCAATGAACATGTACTCTCCGCAGATAAAACAAAACACATCTGGAGATTTAAACACTTTCTTCGTGATGAAGCCATGTCAACACCTGTAACAGGAAAGAATTCACGTTAGTACATGTAGCAATACACATGCAAAACAGCAACATCAGCCAAATCATAGCTACAATTTAATTATACAGATGCATTTAGATTTACGAGCAACTCATAATACCGTTCCAGAAGGGTAATAAGTAGGTAATGACATATGCAATATCTCAAAAACTAGAGCTGCTAGAACAAAATGGATGATATTTTCTGAATCAGTGGCATGAAGATATCCAGAATAGGTCTAAATCTCAGGCACCAAGAAAAAAAAAATTTTTTGTTCCCCAGTGTTATTTATCAACTATTGAATCTAGTCGAGAGGTTTAAAGGCGTTTCCTAATGTATTTACAGCCCTTCTCATTTTGTAATCACAAAATTATGGACACCGATAATTGTACTGTTTATAGGCATATTATTTTAATAAGAAAAACAGTATATATATATATATATATATATATTATATATATATTATATATATATATATGCAAACTAGCGAAACGCACCTACAAAAAAATTATATAAAAGCAATACAATACTTGAATATGATAAAGCGGAGTACTGTAATTTCCAGTGATGATAAACTATACGTACAGAAGCGTACAGTCGATTGCAAAAGTCTTGATAGACTGGCCACACCTAATATTATGGCCCACCGTATCCCACTTTTGTAATCGATGGTACGCCGTTTCTCTACTTGGCAATGATGCTGTTATACTTTTCTCCAAACAATGTTCGTCTACCAAACGTTCTTAGAAGGTTTATAGACATTTATAAACGTTTATGGACGTTCTTAGAAGGTTGATAGACGTTTTGTAAACGTTTGTAACGCTCTTAGAAAGTTTATAAACGTTTATGAATGTTCTAGAAGGTTGATAGTTTTATAAAAGTTTATGAACGTTCTTAGAAGGTTGATAGTTTTATAAAAGTTTATGACGTTCTTAAAATGTTTATAGAGGCTTTATAAACGTTCTTAAAAGTTATATAAACGCTTTATAAACGTTTATGAACATTTAGCAAATATATGTTTATTTGTTGGATTAAATAGGAATAGATTCGGTGTAAATAATATAATGGTCATTATTTAAAGCTAGTCCCTTCTTAATTTAAGCTAACGATCCGGACCTAACGTCACCCAACGTTGCTTTTCCAGTTAGCTGAATCGAGGACATTCGAGAGCTTGGAATTCTCGTGGTGGTACAAGAGATTTGGTGCCTGAGGATGGAAGGGAAACCAGGGACTACGCGGCCTCCGTCAGGAAGCACTGAAAGCGCCTTACCTCGAAGTTTCTGCCAAATATAATTGGCACGTGGTGGCGACTTTCAAGGAGATACTCCTGAATTATCAGAGCCCGAGACACAAGGACATCCGGCCTCATAACCTACAGGAGCTTCACGAGGCCATTGAACACTCCAAGTGTACCATTCTTTGATCGTTTCATTTTCTTTTTTTTCTTTTTTATTAATTGTTGAAAAAAAGTTTGAAATTAACTTTTGTTCACAATTACATCTTTATCTTATCTTTAAATTATCTCTGAACGGCACTGGGAAGAATTCACACACACACACACACACACACACACACACACACACATATAAAATCGTATTAATAACGGATAGGATTTTAAAATGATACATAAAACAAGTTTATTCCTGTAATTTATGAAGGCATTATCTAAATTGAAGAAAGTCGGCCATTTTGAAAGATCCGAAAGTCAGTCGTAAAATAAAAATTTAAAAAAAAAAAAAACATTCGCAAACAGAGAGAAATTTAAGGATTTCAACAACAAAATATCTCGTGATGACCTGAAAAACTTCAACAAGTTTTAGGAGTTTTTAACCGTAACTTAATTCCTTTTACGATCCAATGCTGGACACTGAAGTTTTAGTGAAAGGAAACTGTAATAATTAGTTACAGTTATTAATTTTAACCCGTTTTATTTTTAAGGATTAGATATAATATAGTAAAAAACAAAGAAATGAAGAGATTAGAAAGGATTAATTAACTGTGGACTGAATTTGTAGTACGTGAATTGAAGACGTCAAAACTATTACATCATTTTCGGTTCATTTCTTTATGTTTCGCAAGATCAAATGGCAATCATTTTTTATATTTTTTATGAATATATTTATTTTTATATGTAAAATGGCTATATATACACAGTATATATATATATATATATATATATATATATATATATATATATACACAAATGAACTAAAATATTTATACTATGTTTCAAGACTGGTAATGATATAAGTGTAGAGATGAAACAAATTTATATATTAGTTTATCCTTAAATGAGTTTTCTTTATTGGAACTCATTATATTTTCATACATTTCTCTCTCTCTCTCTCTCTCTCTCTCTTCTCTCTCTCTCTCTCTCTCTTCATTATCTCTGTCTTTCTTTCCCTAAGTTCGTGTTTTTCACAGACTGATAAAAAGTTAATTTTAAATAATTTTCAGCTTCAATATTTTTATCAGTTAAATTCACTAAAATTTTCTTTTTTTCACGCACGCATTGGTTAAAATGTTAATAATGCATACACATAATAATGTTATTAACAAATTAAATAGTAAGATTTTAAAATATTATATATTTATTTTTTTTTTAGTTTTTTGAAGTTAAGGGTTAAAATATTTTTTTTCTAATAAAACGCTCAATTGCATTCATTACGGACGACTTTGCATCGCGCAGACTTTGCATCGCGCAGCCTTGTTTGTTGAAAGAAATAGGTTGATCATTATTAGGTTTCCGCTGTTTCTTGCAGAGTGCCTCATGAACAATGGGCATTAGTGCCATGCATCTGAATTTATGGGGGTTATACCCAAGTTCCCGACAACTCATTTTGATGGACTCTATCTTAATACCTAACTTCACCTAATTTTAATGTAGCTTAAGCTCACCTAAATTAACTTCATTTATCATATAGTAAACACGTGTCAATTGTATGTCTTGTTGAAAATTTGGGCGAAGGTCATCTATAAGAAAATACTAAAGTAAACAAAAAGGAAATAAAGGTGCCCATTATAAATTTTAAACTTTGCCAATAATTATTATAATCAAAATAAGCCCTTATCTTTATCGTTTGTTATCGATAATTTCGCAATATCTGATTATAACAAATCACGTGACAAAAACTTCGCTATAAATGTTGATTTTTCTCAAAAAAAGAAAAAAGAAAATTGATAAAAATTAAAAATAAAAATATGACGTTATGGATGAAATTTAAAAAAAAATATGGCTGGTTTTTTTTCGACCCTTTTTTTTCAAAAAACAAATTTTGCTATAATAACTCGACTAAAAACAAAAAAAAAAAAAAGATTTCTTTTGAAAAATTGTTATTAGGCCTATAAATTCCCTACTTTAATATAACTAATTCCATTAAATAGTAAGATAAATAATTGACTCGCTGTTATGTAAATATTACATTCTAGTTTATCTTTAATGGCATTTCATACACTTGATGGATAGATTTTTTTCACCATTTCCATACAGATTTGAGGATTTTACCTTTAATAAACTTAATACTTACCTTTCCTAAAGTTATAATATATATATATATATATATATAGTGAAGATACTTTTATAGTGTTCCGTCAGAAAAAAAGCGAGGAGAGATCTCCCCACCCAACACCCCCACCTCTTCTGTTAATCCTACAAAGATATTAAGCAGTGAACAGACAATTCAGTCTTATAATAATATAATAATAATAATAATAATAATAAAATGGAACACGGTTAGGTAATTTTAGACTATAAAGAAACACTCCGATTCCCACACAAACAACAAACTCATTTAATATTAAATAATGTTCTCTGTACAGATATATATATATATATATATATATATATATATATATTATATATATATATAAATGAAATAAGTTTACTGCCTTTCTAACGTTGCATATTTTTACTGCAACGTAAATGCAAAAAAAAAGACGAGAGAGACGTTGCGTTATCTTTTCATGACGCGAAATTACGTCATTCGTAACCTTTAATTAAAAGAAAGAAAAAAAACTAAACCCCGCTGAGCTTGTGAATAATCATCATTATTATTATATCATGATAAAAAGTAGCGTAAAGTATTTGAGCTTCGATTCGTCACCTTTGGTGGCACGGATTGAAGAAACTAGTTCTCTGATCGAAAGCTTTCTCGTTTACGAATATATATATATATTATAGGCCTACGGCGTAAAAAATGGAAATCTTTCGACAGAGGACACGCGTAGACAAAAAAAAGAACACCTTCCCCAAAGATGACACATCTGCAGATTTTTGCATCGCTTTTTTTAGGATGTTGCCAGAATATATATATATATATATATATATATATATATATATATATATATATATATATATATAATGTAAATCTGGTGAAATGTTGTATCAATATGTATATATGTATTATAAATGAATTAGCATGCAAAACGTAAGACTTTTAAAATGGCAATACCTTTTCTTTTTACATTACAGTATTTACCAATTTAGTTTGTTGGTAATAATATTTTGTAACGATAAAAAACTTGTTTTCAGGCCTGTTCAAACCAGCATCGACCTTAGTTATTCACGCAAATCATATAATTTTTATTATTAATAAGAATTTTAATGGATTTCAATACTTTAACTTAATCATTATTAATTATTATTAATATATATATATATATATATTATATATATATATATATATATATATATATATTATATTATATATATGCAAATAACTGCAATGACCGCGCAGTATATAAATGAATAGAAACGACATAAGTATTAAGGAACGTTTCTGCACACGAGGAGGAGGATAACGAAATAATGAAAAATGAGGCGAACCGCCTGGGAACGAACCCAGGGCCTTCCAATTGCCGGTCGGACGCTCTACCATTCGCCTCATTTTTCATTATTTCGTTATCTCTCCTCCTCGTGTGCAGAAACGTTCCTTAATACTTATGTCGTTTCTATTCATATATATATATATATATATATATATATATATATTAATAATAATTATAATAATATATATATATATATATATATATATATATTATATATATATATATATATATATATATATATATATATATAAACAAAGGTTGAATGCTTCCTAATTTTTATATATGTAGAATTATTTATGTTATTTGGAGTGTTTATACAAAAATGTATTTCAAATAATGTATATTTTATTTAATAATATTATCATTATTATTATTAATAATAATGATGATAATGATAATAATAATAATAATAATGAAAATAATAATAATGAAAATGAAAAATAAATTAATAATAAACCAAAGTAATTTAGATAAATTAAAAAATTAAAAAAAAAAAAGTTTTTTTCCCTTTCAAGAAAAATAATTTCTCAATTAATTTCATCAAAATTTCTTCGATAATAAAAAAAAATTAAAATTTAACTAAACTTAAAAATTAAGAAAAAAGAAAGTAATTATTTTTATTACATTTTAAATTAATTACGAGTAATTTACTTCAATTTTACTCTTATTATTATTATTATTATTATTATCATTATCATCATTATTATCATTATTATCATTATTATTATTATTATTATTTGCATAGTCACTTTAGTGTAAACATTGTTAAGCTTATTAATTATTTGATAAGGGGGGTCATTCTCCATCGGTTCTTTTTGGGGGGGGAGGGTATTACTGCCTTAGATATAAACCACGATAGATAACATTCTCAAAATACGAGAGTAAAAACGATTTAAAACCGTTTTCTCTCGTGGAAAAACATTACAAAAAAAAAAAAAGGTCTCTTTTCTCACAATACAAATTGACTATATATTAATACATTTAAAACATCGCATTACGTTGTTCATAGTTTAAAAATAATTGTACGAAAGTAGCGCTATTGTTATAAATATTTGCTTTTTATATAAAATAAAAGTAAAAAAAATTCCTATCTATTTATAGTTTCATTATCTATTAAGAGTAAAAGCTGTACTATAAATTATTTAGTAGAAATAAGCGAGATGTTGTTTTTTTTAGTTTCGTTATAGTAATTTTTTGCTGTTCTTTAATAATAATACTCAAACGATCAGTAACTTTCTCCAATGTAGCTTAAATGCGTAACGTTACAAAGGGCTACAAAGTCCAAGTGTGTCTATATATATATATATATATATATATTATATATATATATATTATATATATATATATATATATATTTCAGTTACTGTAAAATTGTTTCAATTTACATTTATTTCCATTTTTATTCGACCATTTTTGTATTGGAGATAATGTTGGAGGGACGGAGTACCATCTTTGCAAATTTGTCTTGCGTGGGTATGCGTTGGTATAGCGGGCATAAGGATGTATATTGGGTTTAGTAGGGGTAAGGATGTATAGTGGGTATAGTAAGCATAATGATGTATAGTGGGTATAATGGGCATATAGGGCATAAAGGGTATAGTGGAAATAATGGGTATAGTGGGTACAACCCTCTTCGATTGAAGCTCTTCTCAGACAGGAAAGGAACGAAGACAGTTGGAGCTCAAATGACGACCACAAACCGTACCGAGTTTCTCTTTTCGAGACCCTATTAAAGTCGGATTGGTACTCGTTGGTTGGTTTGATTCTCGTTCACTTCTCAGCCAAAGTAAGTCATTATAAGGACCGATTTGCAATGACGGCGAACACCAAAATAACGTCAGTACAAAAACGAAACACTACTTAATGGCTGATTCATTCACGTGGGTTACTCTCTGAATGGTTTATATTACTACTACTACTATACTACTACTACTAGTTCAATTAGATAATAGTAAGAAATAGGTTTTCTCATTTGTAGTATTCACTAAAAAAAAGAGATTTCACTTAAAATATTTCTCTCTCTCTCTATCTCACATATACAGTATATATATATATATATATATATATGCTTGCGTGCGCACGGGTGTGTGTTTCCATCAACAGAATACCAATCCTTCCGATAGTTTTTAGTTAATTATGTTGATTATATTTATGTTGATTACATTATTATTATTATTATTATTATTATTATCATCATTATTATTATCATTATCATTATTATCTTAGTAACGTTGCAGTGAGGTAACCTCATGTGTGGAAAGCGAGAAATGCAGGACGCCGCAATTCTTGCTTCACAAACACCGTCCTTCCCGGTACTAATAATGAGTACTGAGAAATGAGTAAAAAAAATGTCGCGTAAAAGTGAGTAAAGTGATATATTGTCAAAGAAGGAATCACAATTAAGTAAATAGCAATCATCAAAGATTCGGGGCTCTCGTCTCTTCCAACGCATAAATCCCTCGTACATTGCATGGTCATGCAGCACTGATCATGGAGAATAATTCTGTAAAATGTGTAGGGTGTCTCATAAGCCCCTTTACCCCCCACCCCCATTTACCCTCAACCTATTCAAGTAGGAAAAGGTTCATGGGTAAAGGGATCTATGGGACATCCTGTATATCTCCATGTAATGATAATAATATATATATATATATATATATATAGTGAAATTTGTGCATCAGAGAGAAAAAAAAAAAAAAAACCTTCGATCTTTATTTCTTGCAAAGCTGTTTTTAACTAATTCGTTCTTACTAATAATAATTCAATAAAAAAAAATTATTATAAGTTATTTAATTTTGCATTTTCTTGTTAAATTCAGTTGTTTGTACGTAAAAAGCGATATACCATGTAATACATTATATACAGGGTGGTGCAAAAGTCGCGCACCATAGGAATTTTGTGTGGACTATGTTATTTTTTCTTTTAGGTAAGAGATGGCTACGAAATTAACAATAGACGAGAAGGTGAGCTTGGTTTTAATGTATAGAGTACCAGGTACTACAAATCGATGAATCGGTACAGAATTTAATCTGTGAATTCTGTACCGATTCATCGATTTTCCATACATTAAAACCAAGCTCACCGTCTCGTCTATGGTTAATTTCGCAGCCATCCCCTAAAAGAAATAAAATAATATATTATACTCAACAGTGAAAATTCCGATGGTGCGCGACTTTTGCGCCACCTTGTATATATATATATATATATATATATATATATATATATATATATATATATTATATATATATATATATATATAACTTCTGTTATTATTGATATAAATGTATATTTCACTGTATAAAATATTAAATATACAGAGTAACACTTAAATTAATGCAACATGACTATCCCTAAAATATAACTCGGTTATTCTTTTTTAAAGTTAATTTATTACGTTTCCATATGGCGAATAGCTTCTAATGTTTGTTTTTTTTAATTTACGTTTCGAATACATTAGCAAAAGACTAAAATTGAAACGAGAAACATTGATAAAAGTCGACTAAAAAAAGAAATAAATAAAAATTTTCAATTTTTCGAGGTCGATATTTTTGAAAATATTCTTCTCCGATCTTTTCAAGTCAAATTTTTGTCCATTCATTTTATAGGATTAAAAAAAAAAAAAAATTATTTTTTTTTTGCTACCATACTATTTTCTCCATTTTTAAAAAAAATTTTTTACAAATTTTATTAATATTTTTATACGCTTCGAAAATTATTTTTTTTGAGTTTTGTTTTTACTTTTTAAACAAATGAAAATAATAAAAAAAAAAAAAAAATACAATGAAGAAAAATTTCTCAAAATATTTAATATTTAAAACTTTACGCACAAATTATGTTGAAGCTTTTGAGATTTTTAATTTTAACGCATTGTATATGTCTAATTCCTTTATATATAAGTTTAAAATAGAAAGGAAATTAAAAAATAAAATACTTCACATTCCTTTATACGCAATTTTCTTTAATCCTTTTGTATATATATATACACACACACAGTATATACTGTATATGCTACAACTCAGAATGATCCCCTGAGAAACTTTTATGTTACACACAGACCGTGCGTGGAAAAAGGAACTCTTTTGAGAAAATTAAATTCACTATAGTCTGAATAAGTAATGTTACTCGGTCTATAATGGATTTAATTTTCCCAGAAGAGTTCCTTGTTCCATTTACAGTCTGTGTGTAACATATATATATATATATATATATATATATATATATATATATATATAATATATATATATGTCTGTCATTTCAGCTATATTCAGTTCTATATATACTGTAAACAATTCAAGTCTGTTTACATGGATTTCCTTGAAAGGCTTGCCTGGTCTGTGCATTTTTAAGAAAGAAAATGTGTACTTTTATGGATAAACTATTTTATTATTAAGAAAAAAAAGAAAATAAATTTAAAATTTAACTCTTATTTCTAAAGTATGAATTACTTCAATTTCAAAATTTTATGAAACGTCTTTTTAATAATTAATCAAACTCTTCTTTATTTTTAAAGCCGAAACATCTTTATTATCATTTTATGTAGATTATATTATTTTCGGATAATCTATTTTTTATGGAAATAGATCATAAGATGTGGATCGCATTTCCATGAAACGCATCACCCCTTTTCCAGTGGCATTCCAACCACGCATTTTATCATCTTCACTTTTCTTCCGTGATGCTTAGGTCATCATCGGATGAAAGAAGCACCTGAGGGCAAAAATACGAATGGTGTTAATCACGAAAGAAAAGATGGAATTATTGTTACGAAATTCGGAGAAACACCGAATCTAAATAGGAAAAACTTACGCGCAGTTATACCTTCAAAGGAAGTTAAATCATTGAATTGAAACAAAATAATAGAGTAATTCATACTGAAATATATGATCATTAATAAGTACGTTAATGCGGAGTACATATAAACACCACACCACCCCTTCCCAAACGTTCCAGGCTGGCTTGGTTCGAACCAACATTAAGAATTTGACCACGAGCACACTCCTTACAAATCCATCCGTGAATGACACACCCCAGTTTTTACCCTTGGATTATTGCATAAAAAATATATAGGAATCGGAATATATATATATATATATATATATATATATATATATATATATATATATAACTGCAATGACCACGCAGTATATTAATATATAGAAACGACGTAAGTATAGAGGAGCGTTCTGCACACGAGGAAGAGAAATAACGAACAAATGAAAAATGAGGTACCCGCCCGGGAATCGAACCCAGGATCTTCCAATTGGAAGATCCTGGGTTCGATTCGTAAGATCTCAATCGAATGCATGGTATGCTTTTGTACAACATTACGGAAGTACCACGAACAAAACTAGAAATTGCACGTTCTTTAACCACAACAACACCGTACAAACAAGCTAAAACTACGCAAAAAAGAAGAAAAGGCACCTCGCATCTCTTTTTAATTCTTTGAAGGATAATGAATGAAGTTGAAGAAAAGAAACATTGAGTTTATAGGATTTACACCTACACTCTGACACGCAACTTCTTTCCCCCGCTCTCTCTCTCTCTCACTCTTTCACACCCAGGATCTTCCAATTGGAAGATCCTGGGTTCGATTCCCGGGCGGGTACCTCATTTTTCATTTGTTCGTTATTTCTCTTCCTCGTGTGCAGAACGCTCCTCTATACTTACGTCGTTTCTATACATTAATATACTGCGTGATCATTGCAGTTAAATGTACATATTCACGATTTGCGAGGGTGCCTTCTTAGGGCATTGGTTTCTGCCCTATGTAGGAGAATTACGACTTCTGACTGATCGAGGCCTGTGGTGTAGTGGATAGCATATCTGACCGGCAATTGGAAGATCCTGGGTTCGATTCCCGGGCGGGTACCTCATTTTTCATTTGTTCGTTATTTCTCTTCCTCGTGTGCAGAACGCTCCTCTATACTTACGTCGTTTCTATACATATATATATATATATATATATATATATATATATATATATATTAACGGCATACTACATGAATAAAAGCTGGTGTTTGATGTATAATTGACTCACTGATGGATTAATTGATCGAATAATTGACAGATGGATGGAATTCTGACAAGTGCGGGCGTAACCTAACAAACAGCAATTGTCTCTATTTAAACGCACGAAACACTTCAGTACTTCATTCGCCGTTTTGGTTGCATAAGTTGCGATATCGAACGACATTCAATTTTATAAATAAAAGCACGTTATCTCGTATAAAGTACGTATCCGATAATTTGATAACGATATCGCATCGTTAATTAGTCGTTGTTGCGTAGTAATTTCTTATTAAGACTTTGATTGAGTTTCCCCCCCTCGTCTTCAGACATTAACGTTCAACCATACAAAATGAACGATGTATCGCGATATCTGAGTCCGTTTTTACGTTAAAAGAAGAAAGTCTTAAACAAACTCTACGTTACTTTAGAAATTAAGAGTGTGTGAATAAAGTATTAGATCAGAGCTTTCCAAACTTTTAACGTTGGCGACAAACTATTTAAGCATAACAATTTTCACGACACATTAATTAATTTTTGTTATCAAATATCAAATATGAGATCATTTTTCAGTAGGTGGTTTATCTTGTAGCCGATTTTGTTGATAGAAAAATCAAAATTTTCAAAATACAAAAAACACTAATGTGTCGCGACACACCAGTTTGGAACTCTGTATTAGATAAAGAGAGTTTGTTCCCGTTAAAGTTTCATCGTAAGATCTCAATCGAATGCATGGTATGCTTTTGTACAACATTACGGAAGTACCACGAACAAAACTAGAAATTGCACGTTCTTTACCACAACGACGACCGTGCAAACAAGCTAAAATTACGCAAAAAAAGAAGGAAAAAGTCACCTCGCATTTCTTTTTAATTCTTTGAAGGATAATGAATGAAGTTGAAGAAAAGAAACATTGAGTTATAGGATTTACACCTACACGTCTGACACGCAACTTCTTTCCCCCGCTCTCTCTCTCTCTCTTTCACACACATACACACACACACACACACAGTATTTAGCAGTACACTTCAACAGGTAACGCGGTGCATTTCTAAATACACGAAAGGCCTTGGAATCGCTTTTTATTTTTCCCTGTGAGTTTACATCATTTATTATTTTTACGTGTTTAATTGTGAAATTCATCACACACACACACACACACACACATATATATATATATATATATATATATATATATATATATAATATATATATATATACCTTTCAGCAGATCTAGTTAGAGTGAAGTACTTTACCTCATCAAAAAATATCTTCATTCTGGAATCTTTTGTCCGCTGATAAAAAGGATGAAATCCGGATTTCTGATTGGCTGAGTTGAGAAATATATATCATTAAAAACTCATTATATATATATATATATATATATATATATATATATATATATATATATATATATATATATATATATATATATATTGTGCGAGATGACAAAAGGCATTTTGTTTCCTTTGTAAGCAGTTACTCGTATAATTCCTATATTTTGTTCTGGGAAATATATTTCTAACAGACTATCATGTCATCATGTCATGTGAATGGAACGTTTTTACAGTATTTGATGGATTGTTGTATATGGAATGTAAGAGACCATTTCATTCTGACTCATTTCATCCTGAGAGATGGAGGGAACACTATTTTAAGTAATTATTGGCAATGATTGAAAGAAAAACTTGATTCTGTGGAGAATGTTCGCGCGAAAGGAGTTAAATTAGTGCGTATTATATCAGTAGAGGAAAAACTGTAAGATATCCAGTTGTGTAGGTTAAAGCATATTTATTCTTCGTTGAGAAATGCTAGGTATTAATTTATCGTATCAAATGATTTATTAACACTACATTTTGGTAATGAATAATCTATGGGAAAGTTTCTTTCAAATTTATACACGTTTCGGATCCCTAACTAAAGAATTACAACAAAAATTCTTACCACTTTCTTCCGATGACTGACATTTGGAATTTTTATCATGTGATTAGTAAAATTCTTGCATATCAGTTTCAAGCTCCTTAGAGAAGGAGTCATTCTGTTACGCCCTTCGTCCGATGTTTCTTCGTCTGAAGTAATTTCTCTCAAGTTTTGTTTCATCTTCAAAGGTGGTGTTGAGAAAGAGTCTGTTTGCGGAGATGGTTGAAATAATGCTGTCACCCGATTCTGATTAAGTGACAGAATATTCTCATCTATCTCTGTGGTATGATCTTTCGTGTTTTGCGTGTTGCTGATACGGGTATCTTGCTCACCACAGCTGTCATCCGCTGAAGTTAAACTGGTATCGTAAGTCGTATTGAATCCCGAGTGCGTGCGATGGGTAGTGACTTTGGATGGGCTTTCTTCTTCGTTTTCCAACGCACTGAGATCACCAAGATTTCTATCAGATGGCGTCTTCGAAGAATTGTCGCTGTAATTTCCAGTAACATCGGATAAATATGGTGTCCACCAAGAAGCGATGGGGAGGTTTTGGAGGTAGGGCGTCTTGTCTTTGCGGTTCTTCAGGGATGGCAGTCCAGAATCAATAACATGCAAATCTCTTTTCATGTTGCTTAATTTAAGGTTGTCTTTACGACTGGAATCCTGTAAGATGGATATGTCAGGAACATTTGCTTCAATTTTCTCTTTCCGCAAAACGTGAAGGTTCTTTCTGGTCAACTTTTTATTTAGTTGAAAAGTATCTTCTGAACTTTTATTGGCGATTTTAAATGGATTCTCTTCAATTTCTGACAAACTGATATCACCAAGATATCCATCAGATGTCGTTTTTGAAGCTCTGTCACTACAATTTTTAGCGACATTAGGGAAGAGTGGTGTCCAGCAAGAAGTTTCAGGTAAGTTTTGACGTTTTTTCAGGGATGAAAGTCCAGAGTCAATGACATGCAAGTTTCTTTTCATTTTACTTAATTTAAGGTTGTTTTTACTAGGGGCTTGTGAACTGGAAATTTCAGCCACATTCACTACAGTTTTCTCTTTATGCTTTCTATTAGGCTTAACAGCATTTTCAGCAACTTTACTGTTCGTCTGAGCACACTGACGAGTATGTCCAGTATCCGACTTACAGTTTCCTGATTCATTTTTGTCATTCAGACAGTGGCAACTCACTATATCGTCTGGTGGTGGTTCTGGTTCTGGACTTCCTAAAAGCTTTCTAATTAAATGCGCTTCGTAATTGTTCTTAACAGAAAACTGTCCATGTTTTTCCATTTTCTTTCCGTCCCCTTTACTCTTTTGCTCAGGTAATCTCCTCTTGCTCATATTATTCTTTGGATTCAAAATCGGCTTTATTTTGTCCGTTATTGGAATAGGACTCCAGATCTTTCTCCCCTTAAACCGATTAGGGCTTAACGATATTACTCTTCTTACCTTCGGAGCGCCTTCTAGTAAATTAAGCTTAGTGTTATGTTTTGGAACAGAAGTGGACCGATACGTACCAATTTTTGAGTCGTAAAATTTGCTATTATTTCTTCCTTGATTTCGAGGAGTTTTGAGCTTTGAAAAATCACTATTTTGCTTAACTTCATTGTAAGTCATTGCGTTTGAAGGAGTTTTAACATCGTTATCTTTATTTGCATTATTAAAAACTTCATATTTTCGGGTCCTTTTCTCAAACCTTTCTTTCTGTTTTAGTTTTTGTTTGGTTCCCTGATACTCCATCTGAAAGAGAAAGTAATCAAGGTAAAAAATTGATAAAATTTATATCATTTGCCATAGAAGTTTTGATGACAAAATAGAGATTGTAAATATATAAAATGGCACAAGCAATATTAATTTTTTAGAAAAATTAGTTAAATAAAATGGTATTCCGTTGTATTTGCATCCAATTAAATGAATGACGGAAATTTAATGGGGTTATGAATATAGTATCAGAAAAATTAATATAGCTTCCAAACTCCTGACCAGCACATGATTTTAATTCATAGGGAGTATTATTGAGTATTTGTATTACATTACATCAAGAAATTAAAAAATTGGAGGTGGCGTATTTTTAGCTAGGTCAGGTCAAGGGTCACGAAATGAGGTAACTTTTTTGTTTTACATTTGACCAAGTATTCGTAGGATAAGAAAGGTAGCCCTCGTGTATTGGCTGCAAAATGACACTAAAATAATAATCTTTCTAGAACAAATACAACTCAAGTTATGGAATTTTGAAAACAGCCAACTTTGAAGGTCAGGTTAAATTTTGGTGGCCTCTCTCTCTCGAAGTAAAGGTCACAGAGGTCTAAAATTTTGGTGGTAAGTGTTTCTTGTACTCGTATATACACCAAAGTTCATGCTAAATTTCATTGAAATTGGAGAGAGTCAAATTTTTGGTTGATTGATTTCATATGGAATGACGCATAGCAGTTCTGACAGCTCAGATGAAGGGAAAGGAACTCGCTCATTAATATTATCATTATTAATTTAATTGGGGCTTGATGTTTTTAAAGTTATCTTACGAAGCCTACACAGTGGAAAAATAAATTTATATCTCCAAAGTAAGAATTTTTTGGTGGCCATTTTGATGATAGGTAGGAAATAATAAGCTAAAGTAAGCTAAAGGCTGAGAGTCTGAATTCGGGAATGTTAAATTTCAAAGGCACATCAAATTGTCGATTCTTTTTGTGATATAACTCGTGGGTAGTTGAATCGGAGGTTAAATACGCAATAAGAAAGAATAACTCATAAATTCTCTCGTTAAACCACTCGTGTTTCTCCAAAAATATGATCGGTTGGAAAAGCCAGTTAAGTGGCGCAATGCTCAAGCCAACTCCTGAATTATTAATATTACCAGCTCCATCAGAAGTCGAACTCCCGACCTCAGCGTCTTCAAACGCTTATAGGAAAACGGTGTTACCCAATGAACTACGGACTCTGGCTCGTGTTTCTCTAGGTTTGAAATAAATAGAATGAAACGAACCCTGATAAGCATCTCCGAGAAAGGACCGTGGATGGAGGATAATTTGAATCTTCGACTGATGTAGACGTCTTTTCTAGATAAAGTGCCGCTTTGTTCCTCCTTCTCCCCATTGATGGTTACCTGAGTTAAGGGAAAGGTAAACAGACAGCCATTGATAGAGAAAAAAATCACAAAGTGGAAAAAAAAAACCAAACGAAAAACTGTATTTGTTCATTGAACATTTTCTGTTAATGTTAATCACCCCCAAAAAATTATACTTACCCGTTCTTGATTGTTATTTCCAATATGAATTCTTTTGTAAATAAAATCTTCATTTCTTTTATGTGCAAATCCTGAGTGTACACAAAACAGATTAATAAATTAATACAAATATGTCAGTGTATCAATAACACTGGCCTGCGTTTCAAATCTTTTTTTCAAAGGTCAGAGGTTTTTCAACTGATTTAGGATCAGTTTCGCACGCTGAATTCAGAAATGTAATCCATTCTTCTCAATCAGGTCAGGTTTTTTAGATATGCTGGCCGACTACTGCTGGTGCCTGAAGAGGGATGTGGTGTCTGCCCGGCACAAGCGGAAGTCCCTGAAGAGGCCATTCATCCCTGATTAGCCTATTATAGTGTGCTGTACCCTTCTTGAGATCTATAAGAACAGCCTGTAAAGCCTGTATGTATATACCAGTCGACATATGCTACTACATGTATCGCTCACCTACCCCAATAAAACGGGAAATGAGAATTTCTAGAAAGTGTTTATATTTCGAAAAGTTGACCTGATTGAGAAAAATGGATGCGATTTTCGGAATCAGCGTGAGAAACTGACCTAAGAACAAGAAACATATCCTTGACCTTTAAAATCACGCAGACCAGTGTAATGAATGTTTTTAAAGGATACAATAAATGTACGCACGAACTCAATTACGAGTACATGGCTATAACAATCTCGTATACGCTGTAACTACACTGTAGATTGAAAAACGTTTTTAGAATAGGCTTACAGTTCATTGGTTTAATAAAATTATTAAGGTTTCACTTAATACTGTCATTTACGTACCTGGTTTCAGGTTTCTCCGAGTAGTTATCGCGCATCTGCAATTAAGAAATCAAATATCAATGAAACTCGTGGAAAAAGTATATTTCAAAGGCGAGTATTTTAGAAAAGAAAGCAATATAATTTATTAAATATTGTATACGTTACTATAATCATCAAAATGAGTACCAAATAATTTAAGTGTGATATTTTCTAATATAGGATTTTATAAACTATACATTTGATTGTATTATAGTAATACTAATCTGAAAACATCATAACCGAAATACTATGTTCATCCCGTTTTCTTTTAGTTTCAGATTTAAGCATAGACTTAAGTAGAGAGTACCATATACTACCTTCAAGATTACATATGATGATAGATAAGAAAAAATTTTGTAATTCACTCAACTTATACATCTATGTAAAATGAAGCATTTGACTTTTGAAATGTACCGTATAAAGGCAAGCGTAACTGAGGAGGTAGACACTGTTAAATAAAAAAAAATTAATTACTTATTCTTTTTTCCTTTCACTGATAAAGTGCGAGACGCAAAAAACTGATCTTGGCGACGTCTTTCTTCCTCCTGAAGCAGGATTCTTCGTTTAATACCACCAACCCAATTCATCGAAGTTTACGTTAATCTGCATAAACAATGGCGCCTCTGTTTTGTATTACGCCACGGTAAAAATACACATTCTTCGTCAGCTATGACTATCAAGATCACAAAGCCATTTCGCATATGTTGTTAACTTCTGGAAAGTAATAATTTTAGCTGATATATATAATATATATATATATATATATATATATATATTTTTTTTTTTTTTTAGTTCAGGAAGAACCGATTCGCCTCTATTTAAAGGGCATATCTCAGCGGAAAAACAAAGAAAAAGTGAGATGAAAGACAGAGGAAAAAGAAAGGGTGGAGGGGACAGTCGAAGTGGAAAAAGACCAAGGATGACAAGGACTGCAGGGTCGAGCCCCATCATCCTTGGGTGCTAGGGCCGGGAGGGCGCACGTGAAACCTCCAGGAACAAGCACGTACAAACGAGCACAAAGAGCACTCAAGAGCACGAGCTTAGAACCCCTTGCGGGGTTATATATATATATATATATATATATATATGTTAAACACAGACCGTGCATGGAACAAGGAACTCTTCTGGGAAAATTAAATCCACTATAGTCCGAATAAGTGCCTTGAAAAGTGGACGCTCAATGTCCCGGTTGAGGTTTAAGTTTTTTTTTTTTGGCTAAAAATACAATAGTTACCCCCTTTTTCTTTGATTTATTCAACACGACGTGAATGCAACGAGTCTTTTACTTATATAGAGGTTCTGAGTGTAGGGATCTAGGTTTGCTTTAAACCCTAGATCCACGTCCCAAAGCTGGATCCTGTCTGCTTTGCAGATAGCTGGTGAGGGAAGCTATATTTATGGGATCTCTTTGCGAGAGACCCGTTGCCCACGTCGGGCTAAAATCATGAAAAAGGAAAAAAAACTATGGTATTTGTCATTTACCATTACTTATTCGGACTATAGTGGATTTAATTTTCCCAGAAGAGTTCCTTGTTCCATGCACGGTCTGTGTTTAACATATAATGTTCTCAGGGAACCATTCTGAGTTTGTGTATATATATATATATATATATTATCAGGGCTGGTAGGTCGGACCCGGACCCGGACCCAGATCCGGATTTAACCCGAAAGTGAGATAAGACCCGGACCCGATAGTGAATTAGAAAAAAGACCCAGACCCGGACCTGAAAGTGAATTTGAAAATTGACCCACACCAAGACCCGACTCGAAAGTGAAGGACCCGCACAGCCGGGTTTTTAGTTCACAAAATTTATGTGTGGCCCTTTAGCTTTGGCAATAATGTATTGAATTATCACTCCACCCTCCAAATGACTCACTGGAAGTGGAGAGTTAACGGTGACGGAAGAATAGCCTAATCCTAATATATTTTATTGTTTGTTTGTGAGTTGTGTACTGTGTACATTGGTTGGTCTCCAGTGCTTCGTTTGCTATTTATTTGAATTTGCAATGCCTTTACAAGGTCTTTTTTCGGTGGGGAGTGGTAGCAAAAAACTAGCCTTACAAATGAATATTTTAAATATAATAATATTGATAAAACATCTACATGCCAAATTGAAAAGTGTGGAAAAGTGTATAGTGGCAATCATGTGACAAACCTAAAGCGACACCTAAAATCGTGTCACCCAGACATATATTGTAAAGTTGAGGATCATGATAAAAGCCTACCTAGCACTAGCAGTACTTCGAAAACTCAAAATACAAACCAAGGGAATGAATGTAGGCCAAACTAGTGTTAAAAACTTTTTTAAACAAATTGAAGTTGGAGTTCACCCGCAACTTCATGAGAAAACTTTAGAAAATGGCCTTATTTCGTGGGTGACAATAGACGGGCGGCCTTTTAGCATTGTAGAAGATGCGTCTAGGAGAATTTGTCTAAAACAATTCGTCTAAAATACAATTTGTCTAAATCAATTTGTCTAAAACAATTTGTCTAAAATAGTTTGTCTAAAATCAATTTGTCTAATAACAATTTGTCTAAAATACAATTTGTCTAAAAATAATTTGTTTAAAATACAATTTGTCTAAACAAACAATTTAATATAATATGGCATACAAATTGTTGCCTGATGTACAATGCTATTTATTACTTGCCACGCCCCATCTTAAAAGGTTACCTCTTGTGCGGAATAGTACATCGAAATAGTTTGTCTAAAATAGTTTGTCTAAAAATAATTTGTCTAAAATACAATTTGACTAATAACTGAAGATAACTAGAAATGCATTTGTCTGCTTGATAAATTTGGAGTGAGGATGAAAAGATTGAAAATGGGTTGATTTTATTTCATAATATACCTAACCTAACCTAACCGGGTTATGGGTTCCGGGATAACTGATTTCGATGTACTATTCCGCACAAGAGGTAACCTTTTAAGATGGGGCGTGGCAAGTAATAAATAGCATTGTACATCAGGCAACAATTTGTATGCCATATTATATTAAATTGTTTGTTTAGACAAATTGTATTTTAGACAAATTATTTTTAGACAAATTGTATTTTAGACAAATTGTTATTAGACAAATTGATTTTAGACAAACTATTTTAGACAAATTGTTTTAGACAAATTGATTTAGACAAATTGTATTTTAAACGAATTGTTTTAGACAAACTCGCCTGATTCGGTAGAAGATATTGGATTTAAAATTTTGGTTGAACCATTTCTATCTGCAATGAATATAAACATGAACAGAAAAAATCTTGCTACTTTAACTCTCGATAGAGCAATAGCTGAAAAAATAAGTTAAAAATACTTCTTAAAAAGAATGTTTCATTTAAAAGTAGATTGTTGCAGCCGCTTAGATAGATGATTTTTAGGTATTGAAGCCCAATATGACTTTGAAAACAAAATTGAAGTGAAAACATCGGCTGTCAAGGAACTTCACTGCTCGCATACAGGTAAAAATTATTTACATTTCACACAAAAAATTATTTTACATTTCACACAAATATATATATATATATATAATATATATATATATATATATATATATATTATCGTACAATATTACAGTATATGTAAAAGAATGTTACTTTAAATCTAAATCAGTAATAAATAATTAATTTCATAGGAAATGTTTTGAAACAAACCATTCAGTCTGTGTTAACCGAGTACGACTTGGGATCTGCACAAGTTGTATCCATTGCAACAGACAATGGTTCCGATATGATCAATGAGTGCTGTCGCCTTTCCATTTGAGTTCACTCAAAAAAATATAGAATTTGTTTTCACAAAATTAATTAAAATTTAGAATAAGGGGGCTGAAGAGAGCAATCATACATCGTACTTTGCCCCTTAGCAAAGCATGTATAACTATACTTAGTTACTACTAAATATTAATACAATTAATACACCTACTTTCAAACATGTCCAAAATCGGATTAATTAATATACACGGTGAACCAAAAGTAGGTGGACAGTAGATTGAATATGGTTTGTGTTATATTATATTATAACTATGGTGTTCATTATAACTATGGTGTTTGTGTTATATTATATTAAATATTATAACTAAATTTATTTAAATTTTATTTTGTATTATAGTATACAAAAAAATTAAATATGTATTCTCAAAATAAACGTTATCATTTACTGTCCACCTACATTTGGTTCACCCTATATATGGTTAGGCTACTACTGTATAGCCATATAATGTTTTACTATGTTTCAGAAAACCAGATTATAATTATTACATTTTTAATAATGGCCCCGACCCAGACCCGGGTCATATACTGAAAGACCCGACAGGACCCGGCAGGACCCGAAAGTAAATTAGAAAAATGACCCGGACCCGGAGCCGGACCCGAAAGTAAATTAGAAAAATGACCCAGACCCGACCCGAAAGTGATAGACCCGCACAGCCCTGATATATATATATATATATATATATATATATATATATATATATATATAATGAAAATAACCACGAAGGAAAAAGGAAACGCAGAATGGTGCTCAAGTGCTTTCATCTAATAACATCCTCAAGATGTGTTTCCTGTTTCCTTTTCCTTCGTGGTTATTTTCATCATAAATATTATTCACGTGTTACTTTCGTGAAATAATAATATATATATATATATATATATATATATATATAAGTCTGGGTAGTAGTTGGATGGGAGACCGTCCTCTGCGCCCAGATTATGTAGCGACCCGTGGTTCGGATCCCACGTAAAGCTGTAGGTCCCCTCCGTCTTATGACCTTAGACGTTGCGAAATAGGTTAAACAATCCCAATTAATATATATATATATGTGTGTGTATATATATACCTTAACCTTTGGTTACCTTTAACCTTTGGTTAGCTTCCGCCCGAATTGTTCATTCTGACGAAGGTCAAGCTTTTCACTCCACCTTAGACCTACAGTTTAACGTGGAATCCGAACCACGCCCCATCAGCAGCCCAGCGTCTTAACCACTAGGCCATCTAGGGTACCCATTTATCTACCAACCACTTTCTTTATTGTGTGGAAGGATGAACAGCAGGGTTTTGCTGCGCGCCGGCTGCCGTCGGGTCTCGAACCCGAGGCCGATGGATTCGTAGTCAGCGACGCTAACCACTACACCACCGACCGAGGCGCATTATATATATATATATATATATATATATATATATATATACAGTATATACAGGGTGTCCGAGAATTATCTGTACAATTTTTGCTGTTATTAAAAGTCAACCATGAAGTGTAGAAATTCCAGTGTTGTCCCGTTTTACAGAGAATCTCATTAAGTTTTTTCTGATACCACGTTTTGACAAATTTTTTAGAAATGTACGCGGGTGACAGACATTGATGATTTAAAAGCAAGAATCACAGCTGCTATTGAGCGAATTGATGTGGATATGCTGCAGCGTACATGGCAACATTTGGAGTATCGATTGGATGTTTTGCGAATCACTAATGGTGCACATATCGAATGTTTGTAACAACGTTACTTTAATAAAAGAAACTTTTGAAAATACAGATTCTAAATAATCTTGTTTAAGAATTTTACGTGTTATCAAGAATTTTATTAAAAGATGAAATTGTACAGATAATGTTCGGACACACTGGCATTTCTAAAACACTTGTTACAACTTGGTATCAGAAAAAACTTAATGAGATTCTCTGCAAAATGGGACAAGACTGGAATTTCTACACTTCATGGTTGACTTTTAATAACAGCCAAAAATTGTACAGATAATTCTCGGACACCCTGTATATATGATTAATATTTCACGAAAGTAACACGTGAAAAATATTTATGAATAAAACCACGAAGGAAAGGAAACACAAAATGGTGCTCAAGCGCTTTCGTCTAATGACATCCTCAGGAACACTGAAGTACATAAAAGGGTGACAGCCTATATATAGGTTACAGAAAAAAAAATAATAAAAAAATAATAATACTGTATATATATATATATATATATATATATATATATATATATGCAATAAACGGAGAAGTAAAAATAAAAATTAAAAATTAAAGGATTAACAGAGGCATACAGATTTGTAAGGAAAAAATATCGATTTTTAGCACAAGATCAAATGAATTATAAAAATACAAATTTATACTGGAAATCTGCCCGGGTTTTAACACTGCCTTTTTTGGTTAAGTTTCGATGTATATAAAAATAAAATGAAAATTAAAAGTTAATAAAGTAGCATACAAGTTTACCAAAGATTTAGCGTTCTACCCTTCTTATCTAAATCTGTTTTGAAGGAATTCAAAACAACAGGATCGAGTTGAAAAAGACCTTTGCTTATGTTGAAGTTATTTGAAAGTTGGATAATGGCAGACTCAAGAATATTTCTATTAACAATGTTGCTAGAGTGGAATAAAACTGAGGCATTATTCCAATCAATACAGTGGGATAACTCTGACAAATGGACAAAAAGGGCACTGGACAACTGTCCTGTTCTAACGGAATATTGATGCTGTTTTATACGTGTGTGCAAATCCTTTCCCGTCTGACCTATGTAAAAGGAATCACATTGTTTACACCCAATTTTATAGATAATGCCTGAATTATTGGTAGGGCTATTTTTTACTATGATATTTTTCACAATATTGTTATATGAAAATACTACATTAATATCCAAAAGGCCATTTTTTCATCAATGTTTCTCCGCGCCCTTAGGATCGCCAGTCCGGAATACATCGATGCCGAATTGGAAAAAATCAACGGTATTGGAAGTGATATGTGTTATCCATCTGCGTTTATGGAATCTTGTCTCAACAAGGCAAAACGAACTTTCTATCGTGTCAATAATAACACTCGTACTTTGTCAAAAAATATTTTAGTACTTCCATTTTTCCTGGGCTTTTTAGGCATTGCTAATGTACTTAAACTTTTGGATATTAATGTAGTATTTTCATATAACAATATTGTGAAAAATATCATAATAAAAAATAGCCCTACCAATAATTCAGGCATTATCTATAAAATTGGGTGTAAACAATGTGATTCCTTTTACATAGGTCAGACGGGAAAGGATTTGCACACACGTATAAAACAGCATCAATATTCCGTTAGAACAGGACAGTTGTCCAGTGCCCTTTTTGTCCATTTGTCAGAGTTATCCCACTGTATTGATTGGAATAATGCTTCAGTTTTATTTCACTCTAGCAACATTGTTAATAGAAATATTCTTGAGTCTGCCATTATCCAACTTTCAAATAACTTCAACATAAGCAAAGGTCTTTTTCAACTCGAACCTGTTGTTTTGAATTCCTTCAAAACAGATTTAGATAAGAAGGGTAGAACGCTAAATCTTTGGTAAACTTGTATGCTACTTTATTAACTTTTAATTTTCATTTTATTTTTATATACATCGAAACTTAACCAAAAAAGGCAGAGTGTTAAAACCCGGGCAGATTTCCAGTATAAATTTGTATTTTTATAATTCATTTGATCTTGTGCTAAAAATCGATATTTTTTCCTTACAAATCTGTATGCCTCTCTGTTAATCCTTTAATTTTTAATTTTTATTTTTACTTCTCCGTTTATTGCATATATATATATATATATATATATATATTATATATATATATATATTATTTATTTTTCTTTTTTTTCTTTCTGTAACCTATATATAGGCTGTCACCCTTTTATGTACTTCAGTGTTCCTGAGGATGTCATTAGACGAAAGCGCTTGAGCACCATTTTGTGTTTCCTTTCCTTCGTGGTTTTATTCATCATATATATATATATATATATATAATATATATTAATATATATATATATATATATATATATATTACTTTGCTCTAATTTAAGTTCGAATTAAAAATAAAGTATTTCTCGAAATTAATCATGCAAACCCATATATATATATGCAAACTTAATATAGGGCCTATATATGATATATGGCGATATGAATGCGCTCGTGATTGGAATGAGTGCATCTCTGTTGCCGTGGGAAGGAAACAAAATTGCGGTGAATCTTGCTCCTGATGAATCATGCATCCGAACCTATAAGGGCAGGAGCGTTTACATTGCAAATCAACGACACAAGCAAGAAAGTGATCATGAATCTGACCGCTTACTGTATTACGATAACGCGAAACAAAGTTGTTTCTAATGGTGATCAACCATGTACAAAAAGCCCAATTAGTGCGTTGACCCTCTATGTACTTGGCAATGATGCTGCGAGCTGCTCGTGCCCAGAATGAGTTTAGGGGTGGAGCGGTGTTCTGCAAAACAACAATGAAGCTTTCATTCTGTAGCTATAATTTAATCTGTTAACATTTTCCAAAAACTGATAATATATATATATATATATATAATATATATATATATATACGTCTCGGTGGTGTAGTGGTTAGCGTCGCTGACTACGAATCCATCGGCCCCGGGTTCGAGTCCCGGTAACGGCAGCCGGCGCGCAGCAAAACCCAGCTGTTCATCCTTCCACACGATAAATAAAGTGGTTGGTAGATAATGGGTGGCCTAGTGGTTAAGACGTTGGACTGCTGGTGGGGCGTGGTTCGGATTCTACGTTAAACTGTAGGTCTAAGGTAGAGTGAAAAGCTTGACCTTCGTCAGAATGAACAATTCGGGCGGAAGCTAACCAAAGGTTTTATTTATATATATATATATATATGCTGCAAACCTTGGGTTTGCAGCATTCATTCATTTCACGTGTTTTATTGTGAAATTCATCCCATATATATATATATATATATATATATAAGCAAATAATACGATGAAATTGTAGGATTAAACCCACTCTATCATTTCTGGGGATCAGAAACAGAGAGGACTATTTAAGATAATTAGAAATAATTACAAGATAATTAGACTCCAGTCATGAAACTATAACTCCAATTATTAATTATTATTATTATCATTATTATTAATAAAGCTGATTTTTTAATAAAGTTTTCAGTTTACTTTTTGTTTTTATAATAACTCCTATCACTGAATTGTTGGTATATATATATATATACACGATAGAGAGAGAAATATGACAACCTATGTTTGATTCCAGAAGAAAAAGTTTGCACCAGCGAAAATACATTATTAGTTCATTACTTTCAGGAGTGGAATCTTTGTGAGATAGGCATAAGTAGTTCAGGTTAGGGTATGATGATCTAGATTCTAGCCATTTGTTTAAGCTAAAATATACATTTTTTTAAAACGTTACGTTCATGGTAAAAGGACGTTAATGTTCTTTCACCCATAAATGTTTAATTTCCATTATCTCCAAGACTCCAACGTTTTGTCTGGATTCACACACCAAGCCTAGGCTGTTCTATATAACACAAACATAGGCCCACATAGCCTAATCAGCATCAAAATACAACCTTCTCCTACTAGAGTAGGCTAGCTCATTTTAGAGTTTAGACTAAGCCTAGCCTGAATATGCACCAATTTTCCACCGGTATACAGACCTTTCAAATCATTAAACTGCAGCCAAAACGTTAGATTATTTCGCCTAATATTTTCAAAAACGACTGTAAACAGATTTACAAACTGTACGCTTCTGTAACACATTTCATATGGTTGCATCAGAGCGAAGTTACAGAAGAGAGTGATCATACCACTCTATATATATATATATATATATATATATATATAGAGAGAGAGAGAGAGAGAGAGAGAGAGAGAGAGAGAGAGAGAGAATAAACAGGAAAACCCAAACATTTATCATTCTTATTTAATATACAGACGATTCGGAAACAATTTTCCATCTTCACTGCTTCTCTGAAATATTAAAAAGGTAAAAAGTAGTAAAATATTAAAATATTAAAATTTTAAAAAGATAAAAGGCAGTACAAAATATTAAAATAAACATTTGTGGAAAGAAATTAACATTAAAATAGAGTTAATAACAAAAACTTACTTTATAAATTCTTGAGTATGTCACATAATAATAAATATTGGTACAGAGCCACAATACAAAAACTTTAAAAGTTTAAAAGATTTTAAAAAAATTAAAAAAATTAAAAATTACAAAATTACTGTGATTGCTAGGTCGAAAGATTATAATCGTTTAAGGTGAGTCTAGCTTTTCGAATGCGTAACTATTCTAAAATGTGGAGGTCGGTTAGTTGCTTATTGTTGTTGATGGTGTTTATTATTTAGAAAGAGGAGGGGTCAATGGGGTGATCTGTAGTGAGGCAGTGATCTCTTATAGGTGATTTCGAGGGCTTATTCAGAGGGTGTGAGGTACGGTTAGAAACTCCTCGATGCTCATCTATTCTGAGTTTGTATTGGCGGCAAGTGCTGCCATTGTAGTTCGCCTGACAGAGAACGCACTTAAAAAGATAGATAACAGACGAGATGAGCGTATCAGTGAGTTTTTCTTTATGAGGAAAACAAAACTTAATGCTATGAGGATTTGTGAATATAAAACTGAAATCAATCTGGGGTTACAAAGAAGTAAGGAGAATGAGTAGATCAGTTTGTAGTTTTGAACTTTAGTAATTATAGAAAGGGAATTTAAAGTACTGAATGTCTTTGGAAATAGTTGGGATATCGTGAGTTGGTTGATAGTTCTTATAAAGAAATGTTTTAACGGTGGTCTGAAAAAGGTGTACAGGGAAAAGATTCTTGGAGAAAAAAGTCTGAAGCAAGACAATTTCATAGTGAAAAGATAGATAGGAGAAGCATAAATGAAAAGGACAAAAAAATTAGTACCTTCTTACTTTTAATTTTATTAGTAATGGGTATATCGCTAAGGAAATTAGTACCTACATACTGATGTGGTAAATTTGTTATTTTGTTTGGTTATATTGATATCCAAGAAAGGTAGAGAGTTATTGGTTTCTTCTTCTTTAGTAAATTTAATAGTTTTGTGTTGGCTATTAAGTTAATCAATGAAATGTTCCATATGATATTTCTGTTCAAAAAGGAGAAAGGTATCGTCCGTGTATCTCCTATATAAATGAGGTTTGAAGGAGATGGAGCAGTGTTGTGCCACAGGTGTTCATGATGGCATAAAAAAAATATTTGCGAGCCACTAAGGTGCGATTCCATGACCAAGGAGTCAGTTTGTTTATAAAGTTGTTCACTGAACATATTTATCTATGACCACTAGAGTTTAGAAAGGTCCTGCTCAGTAAAGATTTAGGAAGTTAGAATCTTCTGTCTTATTATATATACTAGCTAAACAGGGCCACACGGGCCCATTTAACTAGACCTGCGGTGCTGGGGCCTTCGGGCCCAGTAATTGGGGCGGCTAGAGCACATATATGATAATTGAACCCCCATTAATTGGGGGCCTGCGGCCCCCTAATTACTTTCGGTTCAATTATTTGGTCAATAAAACTATAGAAAAGAACACAGTCATGAAAATCTTAAGCTTCACAAATCTTGACACAATGTGAAGCTCAAGATTTTCATGGCTGCGTTCTCTTCTATAGTTTTATCACGGTGCTGGGGCCTTCGGGCCGGTAATTGGTGCGGGGGGGGGGGAGGCTGGTCACACATATATTTTCGTTCATTACTCATCAGTAATAATTTCAATTTGTGCAGTGATAAATTGAAAATCTGTGCAGTGATACATTAAGTTCTATATCGGATATAGAACCTAATTTATCACTGCACAGATTTTCAATTTATTACTGCACAAATTGGTTATCACTGCACACTAAAATTAGGTATGATTTAATCAGATTTCCATTATAATCTTCATATCCTTTTCTTCCATATTTTCAATATATGATTTTCTTTTAAATTCATCAATGAATATTAATTTTTTCATCTTTATTTTCGTCTTTATAGTTCTTCCTGTAAATATTCATTAATTTTTTGTCGTACAGTTTTCTTGAATTTACCTTTTTTCATAATTTTCAAGTCCTCTAATGTTACTTTATATAATTTGTACATTTCTGCCACTTCCTCTGCCCAACATCCTGGGTATGGATTTTCCAACTGATCTTCGGTTATCATTTTAATTAATCTATCCTCATTTTAGTTTAATATATTGTTCATTAGCATTATCTTCTTGTAACTAATTTTTTCTTTGACTGGCCGCACTCCTAATTCAGCTAATAATCCCCAATATGGGGTAGTACATTTCATTCCTGTTATTTCCATTAGAATCCTTCCCTGCATTTGTTCCACTTCTTCAATATCCTTTGTCCTTGTTCTCGTCCATGTTTCCATTCCATAAAATATTGTAGTTACTATTATGGTTTCATACAATTTTAGTCTCACCTTTATTGCCCAATGGCCCACTTTAGTTGGATCTCCATATCTCTTTAGCTCTATAAGGTTGTATGATAACATATTCTGCTCGATTTTTTAGTTCATTCAGAACAAAAATTAAATGACTTATCAGGACAAATTTGCTCGAATTTTTAGTTTATTCACAACAAAAATTAAATGACATAATGAGAAATTAATCATCAGTATAATTCCCTTCTTTTTCTATAACCTCTTCCCACCTGTAGAAACGTTTTTTTATGCCACGTTCGAAGAAATCCCTTGGTTTCGAGTTAAAAAAAGCGATCACTTCGTTTTCGACAACTTCCCTGGATTGCAACTTTTGTCCATCTAGGATTCTAGGTGGTGTTGCAGACTTCCGAATAAATGGTAGTCTGAAGGTGCGATGTCCAGAGAATAAGGTGGATGAGGCATTTTTTCCCAACCAAATGCCTTCAATTGGGCAGTGGTGATTCGAGCAGTGTGAGGGAGCGCGTTATCCTGGTGGAATAGAACACCTCTGCGATTAATTAATGCAGGACGTTTTTCTTGTAATGCCATCTTCAATCGTTGGAGTTATTGGCAGTAGACTTCAGCTGTGATTGTTTGGTTATCTGGCAGAAGCTCAAAATGAATAATTCCTTGCATATCCCACCAAACGCATAGCAAAATTTTCTTTGGATGGGGTCCATTCCTTGGCTGAGGTTCAGGCTTTGTTTCACGGCTAAGCCACTGATGTCGACGCTTAATATTGTTATAGAGGACCCATTTTCATCCCCAGTGACGATCCGATTCAAAAACGGTGCCTGCAGTTACCGAGAATGCAGTGATGTGCAGGGCCGGACTTTCACCTGCTGAGGCCCTAAGCTATATGAAATTTGAGGCCCTTCTCTAAAAAAATTCGGGTAAAAAAATTTAAAATAATTATTACTATAATTATTATTTTTTATATTAATGTTAATGATAAAGAAAAAATAATATATATATATATATATATAATTTTTGATGAATTAGTGTTAAAGAATAAAAACTAATGATAAAATAAAAATATTTAAAAAAATGAGGCCCCCGAGGGTGTGTGGCCCTAAGCTATAGCTTATTTAGCTTATAGGTAAGTCCAGCACTGGTGATGTGCAAATATCGATTCGATGTTGAAGATTCGCTTGTGACAAATCATGCGGAACCCATTTTCCAACCTTCACTACTTTTCCTAACAGCTTCAAATGACGATGAATGGTCATATGGCTAACGCCGAGTTGCAGGCCAAGTTTTCTTACAGTTACCGTTGGGTTTTCCTCCACTGTTGCTTTCAGCAACTCTTCATCTAACTCATTTGGTCGTCCTGTTCGTTGATAATCTTTCAGACTGAAGTCTCCATTTCTGAACTTCTCAAACCATATCCTACACATCCATTCGCTCACAGCATCATTTCCATAAACTCTTTGGATGTTTCTTGCGGATTCACTAGCGTTAGATCCTTTATGGAACTCATACAGCATCACATGTCGAATATGCTCTTTCGTGGGCTCCATGTTTTTTCAATTACTGTAATATCGTAGGGGTGGCGTTGTAACTGTATGAAAAACACCAGAGAAAATATTTATTAGCCTACAGGTGTTTTTATTTGTATTGTGCCATTTTGTTTAAGTTGTATATTAGTAGTGCTTCTTCTGGGCCTACTACTTTTGATGCTTCTTTGATGCAGTCCTTCAACTCTAGCTTGTCAAAACATTTTACAGTATCCCTAAACCTAGATATTTACCTAGATATTTATTATAGTTATTTACCTAGATATTTATTATAGTCAGTTATTGCATTCAACGTTAATATATGATCTATTGTTGATTTCCCTTATATTCCTCCAATGGAAAGTTGTGAGAACATCTATAAGGAAGCAAGGTGCACTCGGCCTCTTCCCCGATGGCTTCCGCCGTCAAGAACGAGCGAACGAGACGGTGGTGGCAAGTTTTCTCCGGGTGAGATCCACATTAGTACATACTTAATCCCCGATTCCAGTCACTTCTCTTATTATTTAGTCTAACTTTCTCAAAAACTTTACTAACTATACTTGTTATGAATATCCCCCTCCTTTTACCTATGTCCATTGTATCACCTCTTTTGTAAATTGATATTATTTTCATATTGTTCCACTGTTCCGGATATTGTAAGTCTTTAGAATTACAGTGACTAATTTTGTTAGACTTCTTATTACATCCCATCCAACATTCTTCAATATACTATTGCTCCATCCTTGTTGGTCTATTGACTTCTTATTTTTTGACTTTCTAATGACATTCCCAACATCCTCATTTGTAATACTATTTATGTTATGTCTATCCTCTACTATAACTTTAATAGTTTCCAGCTGTAGTTTATTAATCTCCTTAGCTTTTTTCTCTTCCTCATCTTCTGCCTTAATTCTAATAAGTAGATCATGGTAAAAATCTTCATATACTTTCAATACTTCACTAGTTTCTTCTACTATTTTTCCTTCTCTATTTTTTATAGCTCTTCGTTCACCCTTTGTATTTCTGTCCATATCCTATTTAAATCTCCAAAGTGCTCCATTATCCAGTCCTCCTCTTCCTTTTAACCATTCCATTATCTTAATTAAGGAAGGAGACCATAAAGATGATGAATATAAATTATTATAAAGATCTTTAGAAATTTTGTTCTGATCTAGAAATTTTTTACGATATCTATTTAATAATTTAGCTTCGGCTCTGAGGGACAGAGTTAAAGGGTCTTTATCTATTTTTTTAAACTTTGAAGGGTCAGAGAGAATATTATTAATTTTGCCAACATAATCAGCTTCATCTAGGAGAACAACTAACTCCCTTTCCTTTATCAGGGCGAGTTACGAAGATTGAGTTATCACTCGAAAGCCCTTTTTTTAGGGTAGCTAAATCTCTCTTATTTATAAGAAAGGATAACGCTTTAAAAAGTTTGAAATTATAAAAGTATTATTGCCAATATTAGGAAGCAGTTCTTTTTTTTAGATAAGGTGATTTGGAATCACCTTTTATCCTAAACCGTTGTAATCTATAACAAAAAATTTCGAATAAAGAAAAAAAATATTTGAAATAACTAATTTTAAAATTAGGAAGTCTAAAATCCAATCCTTGTGAAATAAATCTTCTCTCGTTAGAGTTTAAAACTTTTTTAAAGGTTAAAAATTATTTTAGCCAAATCTCAAAGGTTAAAATTAGCAAAAAAGACCAAAAGATTGAAATTTCTTTTCGTGCGTTCTTTTAACTTGTTTATAATTAGCATTAGTCTTTATTATAAGATTCTTTGAGGAAAATTAATCTAAAAATCTTACAAAGTTCTCCAATATGTAAAGAAAGAATTTATATTGTAAGAAAATGTTTTATATTATTAGATTTGTATTTAATTTCATTATTTAATAGTTTAAAATGAATATTTTATAATTTTGTACTACTTTTTACCTTTTAATATTTTAATATTTTATAATTTTTTACTACTTTCTACCTTTTTATTATTTAACAATGTTGTACTACTTTTTACCTTTTTAATATTTTAATATTTTAGAATTTTGTACTACGTTTTGCCTTTTAATATTTTAATATTTTAGAATTTTTGTACTACTTTTTACTTTTTTAATATTTTAATATCTTATAATTTTGTAGGTACTACTTTTTGCCTTTTAATATTTTAATATTTTATAATTTTTGTACTACTTTTTACCTTTTTAATATTTCAATATTTTATAATTTTGTACTACTTTTTACCTTAATACTTTACAGAAGCACTCAAGATGGAAAATTGTTTCCGAAACGTCTGTTTATTAAACAAGAATGATAAATGTTTGGTTTTTTCTGTTTATTCTTAAACTGCGCTTCCCAAGGAGCAAACCTTTAAATAAAATTATTTATATATATATACACACTCGTAGTGGTTAGCGTCGCTGACTACGAATCCATCGGCCCCGGGATCGAGACCCGGTGACAGCAGGCGGCGGGAAGCAAAACCCAGCTGTTCATCCTTCCACACAATAAAAAGAAAATTGGTTGATAGATAAATAGGTACCCTGGGTAGCCTAGTGGTTAAGACGCTGGGCTGTTGCTGGTGGGTCGTGGTTCGGATTCCACGTTAAACTGTAGGTCTAAGGTGGAGTGACAAGCTTGACCTTCGTCAGAATGAACAATTCAGGTGGAAGCTAAACCAAGGTTTTATATATATATCCTCCACAACCATTTCATAATAGGCCTATATGTTTACATTTTACTTCGAGATGCCAGTTAGTCAATTTTATTTAGATTATAACCACGCACATCTTGCAACTACTGTATATACAGTAGATAGCAGTCCAGCCAAAGAAATCAGGAACACCAACGATATGAGTGTAGAAGCCTTCAAAAGAAGACTAGTCGCCTGGCTTAGGACGGTCCCGGATGAGCCGCATGTGCTTGGGTAGTGAGATGGAGCGTTCAAGAAAGCATCTCTCTCTTACATCAATTCAGGGCTAGAGGTGAACAATCATGGACTATGTACTTTGCTAAAAAACAGACGGCCACGAAACTATATATATATATATATATATATATATATATATTTTATAATTTTGTACAACTTTTTACCTTAATACTTTACAGAAGCACTCAAGATGGAAAATTGTTTCCGAAACGTATGTTTATTAAACAAGAATGATAAATGTTTGGTTTTTTCTGTTTATTCTTAAACTGCGCTTCCCAAGGAGCAAACCTTTAAATAAAATTATTTATATATATATACACTCGTAGTGGTTAGCGTCGCTGACTACGAATCCATCGGCCCGGGATCGAGACCCGGTGACAGCAGGCGGCGGGAAGCAAAACCCAGCTGTTCATCCTTCCACACAATAAAAAGAAAATTGGTTGATAGATAAATAGGTA
>JAJOZX010010045.1:37500-128289 GCA_023014485.1 Bathynomus jamesi
TCGTCCTCTTTTCCCTTCTACTTTATTTTAACAAAGTAACTCGTCCCCCGTGGGAGTTCATAAAAAGAAGGATGACATTCTGCAGAACATTTTCTGGGAAGATGAGAACGCATGCATCGTTCGTACACTTTCAACTTACTGTATTTCATTGTGTAGCAGCATTTATTCATGCGCATTTTGTTCTATTTTTGTTTTTATGAAACATTATAATAGCCATTTATATTGGGTGCATTCAAGCATTGTAAATATTTTTGAGAAAAAAGGCATGGAACCACTACGAGTGGCCTTACCTGTGGTGAAACTTTAAAACTATGGAACACCTCTCACTTCTGCTGTTAGTGATGAGGACCACAAGCAAGCTCAGCGTTCAGGTCGCACGAATGAGTCCCATTACGTTAATGCCTGCCTTATTATTAACCAACACCATCGGGAATCGAACCCCTGACCTTAGAGACTTCTCTTAGATTATAGGAAAGGGGTCTTACCCACTGGTTAGTGAAACTGTCAAAAATAAGTGCGTAAGATTGTATTAAGGTATGAATTATAAGGACACCTTGTTTTGCTGACGAATCAAGCGTAATAATTTGATCTTCCATTGCTTTAAGTGTTTGTAATTATTTGTTTGTTGAAGGACTCAATAAAGCGAAGGTATTGCGCACGATTTATTGAACATACTCAACGTTTTATTGAACATATTCAACGATTTATTGAACATACTCGACGATTTATTGAACATACTCAACGTTTTATTGAACATATTCAACGATTTATTGAACATATTCAACGATTTATTGAACATACTCAACGTTTTATTCAACATACTCAAAGGCAATGAAGAGAAATCTTAAAGCAAATTGGATTGTGTCTTTGTTAACATGACTGTGTCGACATTTTTCAGGTAGTGATAACCTCTGAAAAAATGTTAAACAGACACTACCCCTGCGATATTTAGGCAATGACCTGTTAGGGAATTACTTCTATATTGAAGCATAATAAACATAAAATAGATTAAGTTTTTAATTATTAAAAGCATTTAATATTTAGAATTTTAATTAACTTTTATAGGCTTTTTTTTTTAATTTTTTTTACATAAATTTACTGCGGAATGTTAAATTCCGTCGTTAAAAGCAGTTGTTAAATTATTAACGAATCTCATATATTTACATTATATTAAACGATACATCTCTGAAGGAATAAAGCCACGAAAAGACTTGTTGGATTTATTAAAAGCAAACGCTTTCGGTCTGTACTAAGGTCTTCATCAAGTGCGAGTTAAGAGGTGTAGAAGGAAATTGTCAATTTAAAAGGAAAGTAGGACCGAAGATAATGAATTTGTATTAGGATAATTATGACAAAGAGAATTAAGGAAGACTGAAAACAGAAACATGTAAGATGCACGTCATTTGGGAAATACAAAAATATAATAATAATAATAATAATAATAATAATAAGAATAGTGAGTGGGAAATGAAGTAATAAACATAAACAAAACAAGTACACAATATAATTACAATAGACAATGAAATAGATGTTGTTATGTGCAAGTTTGCTCAGAATTCGACAATTGGATTTGAGTATATCTTTAAAAATATTGTTAATACGGTAAAAGTCACGTGATTGATTGAAGTTAGGAAGACGTTAAATTTGAGCGGATTGAATTATTCTGCGGGACTAGAGATCGGATGATTCGTAAACCAGTGAGGTGGAAATCCACTCGTTGAGATGATTGAATGTGCTCATACATGGTTGAAAAGTGCACTGTTTTCATTTTCACCTCATTTCACCCTTCTGTTCACCTTTTATGGTTTGTAAAGTGCGCCCAGTTTTACCAGTACAGACCTCGGGACAAGTTATACAGGGAATAACGTAAGTTTCAAGCGGGGGGCGGGGATTGTTGTTGTTGTTGTGGGAAGTAGGCTTGATTTTTTACTGAAGAGCTGCGTAGTGAGTTGGCGTAGTGAGATGGTGTAGTGTGTTACCAATCTAATGTTAACAGATTAAAGAGTTTATTTGAGTTCAAGTGTGTCAACCTAAGAATGACAGACCCTATTCTTTCATTTCTCCTGAAACATAAAAAAATAATAATTTCATTCGTAAATTACTGCATCCTTTAAATTAAAAAATAATAATAATAAAAAAAAAAAAAAAATATATATTATATATATATATACATATATACATACACCTCATTTAAGCCCATGCAAGTCACTATTAAGAATTATTAATTAAGAAATGAATCTAAATTACTGTATATATGTGTCACTAGTCTACCTATATAATGAAATGAAATGACCAAAGTCCATATGACAAATATTAATAAATAATAATAATACAAACCTAACAATAGAATACAAAAATTGTATTTAATGCATACAAGTAATTTTTGCCATGAAAAGTAAAACCCACTGCCTCATATATGACAGTTCCAAAGAGGTAGTATTTAAAATTATGTCCTTTATACAGAAAAAAAAATGTATTTGTATTCTATCTGTATTCTGTCTTTTGAATAATAAAAAAAAATTAATTTTAGTTATTCTGTTATTGTTCATTTTCTATTTTTATTTCTATTTGTTTACTTTTCCAAACCAAATGTATTTTATTTTTCTATCTGATGTAATTTTTACTCTCATTTACAACCTTTTCCCCATTACTTTTCCTCACTTCGGTACTACTTCCTTTATAAAGTGACCATCTGCTTCCATCCTTAATCCAACTTCTCGTAATTAAGAATATTCACTTAATGACACAACCGTGACTAAAGCTGATTAAAATGAAAGCTGGTCTTACCGAAATTACTTAAATAAATTATTCAAGAACTTAATAAGAATTAAAAGTCAAAAACAAAATTTGAACATAAATTCGCTTATTGAAAAGGCAATCTAAATAATGGAGAGAAATCAACATTATATATATATACACACACACACACGAGTATATTGTGTGTGTGTGTGTGTGTGTGTGAGAGAGAGAGAGAGAGAGAGGGGTAATAACTGATTAATCTGTTTGTTGACGTTACGGACTTTGCTCCGTGATTTAATTAACAGTGTCCGGTCATTAGTGGATGTTTATTTTAGCGAAAATACGCTTCAAATCTGGAGGTTGGTTCTTCTTTAAAAATACGAGTATTTTTCATTTATACGTGAAACATTTAGCTTCGTCCAGAATGGCAGGTCATCACGTCATATATATATATATATATATATATATATATACGAGCACGATCAGTTAAGTTCACATTCGATGTAATAAACACCCCCAAATTATAAACAAAGTCGTAAAACTGCGATAAATAGAATTTTAATATTAAAGTTTATTCTGAAATTCAATTTACATTGATTTTTCCATTAAATGAGTAAATATCATGAACCTTTTTTACTTATATATTATACATTATCCAACTCCTTGACGCCTTCGCTCGTGAGAATTTAAAGGTTATCGAGTCGAATTCAACATTGAATTCTCTTTGATTTTTCCCCTTCATTTCTTGACCATTTTTCCATTATTTTCTTTATCGTATTTCCATTATTACATTTATAAATGGAAAATCTATTTCAATTTCTGGGAATCAGATGACGACTTTTTATTATTAAAAGCTTCAAGTGGTGTTGCTTTTAGCTGAAATAGTTGACAGTATATATATATATATATATATATATATATGTGTGTGTGTGTGTGTGTGTGTGTGTGTGTGTGTGTGTGTGTGTGTGTGTGTGTATTAAACTGTTTGAACCCTCTTTGCAATTCTTCTGGGGTACAACAATCCAATGAAGAGTGCTTGATTGTGCTTTGAAGATACGATTGAATTCTGAGTACATCCTCTTAAAGTTCTTGAATAAGGGGGTTCTTCTTCTGAAAAAAGAATTATGGCATTGAAAACTAAAGACCCAGTCTTTAAAACCGGAACGTGTTGAACTTGTTCGAACGTGTCTGCCACCAAGATGACAAAAATAACATTATCTCTGACAGCCAGCCGATACGTAAATATTGTATGCAGGTACTGTACGAGTATTGTTGTAATCAATGATCGCTATATAATGAGGGAAATATGACTTCATTAAAATACAATCGCGTACCTGTTTTTGGTTCACTGTGGGTTTCACGAGAGGTTGAAAGAGTTCCTTCTCCAAGAATTTAATTTTAGCTTCAGTGGAAGATGAGGAAGTGTCATCGGCTGAAAATAACTATCACTTATAGTTTTATTTATTTATATTTTGATATACAGAATCAGAACATTTGATATTTCACGAGTTGTTTACTTCCGCCTTTACTTCCTAATTCACACTTCTTAATTCACTTCCTAATCCACACTTCCGACCTCGTTTCCTAATCCACACTTCCGAATTAACTTCCTAATTCACACTTCATAATTTTGCATGGGCTACAGTGTTCTTGAGTTTTTATATTATATTGTACTACAAAGGCACAACCCAATTTTATCATAGCAATTTAGAGTAATAATTAACTTATCTTTGGTTACGTTATGAAAACGTTACGTTGCAAATGTATGACGTCACTGGCTTTCATGCGTATGACACCATAGAAATTACCCCACCCTCCCACCCAGTCATTCAGTTAATGTGTACCATCGGTTACGGAAGTCGGTATAAGTGGACTGAAAGATATAGTGTGGCCCAGAGTATCCCGACTTTTGTAATCGACTGTACAGCTATCGTGGAAAAATATTTGCATAATGTGGTTTACTAAGATAAAAGGAATTTTCATACGAGAAAACATTCAAAATAATTTTCTTTTTCACTGTTGTTAAGTGGGGTTGCTTAATCTCCCTCGCAACATCGATAAGGTCATATGACAGAGGGGACCTACAGCTTTACGTCGGATCCAAACACCTTACGGGTCGCTACATCATCCGAACGGAGTGGACGGTCCTCCTATTCAACTGTCGAACAGATACAATGTTGTTTAAGTTCGCTGATCGACGGGAAACTGTGTTTCAACATTGGCCACGTACGACATACCCCTTCCGAAAATTTTGCTTCAGGTACAATTATACTATTATAGTTACGTTTTGTGAAGACGCGGGAACTGCAGTATTTACTTAAGATTACTTCCTACTTGGTACCATTCCCATCCTTATTATCGGTCCGAAAGTCGGAATTCCACATATGAGAAAAGAGCTTCCTAATTTGGGAAAGGGTAAAAAGAGGGTAAAGGAGAAACCAAGGGTATTTTTCTGTGAAAAATCTAACTTAAAGTGGGAAATGGGCATGGTGCCATGGAGTATTTGAAAGAATCAATTTGAAAGAACCAATTTAAAAACTGCCTCTTTCAGATTTCCACCTTCGGATTTGTAATTCTCGGAAAAAGTTTAAAATAAGAATAACCTAAATTGGGAAGAAACCTTTATTTATCATAATTCATCAAACTCCTTCATCAGACAAAAAAGAGGATCATAAGGAGAATTATGCATCATTCTTTCACATCTTAGGAACCAATCGAACATTTGATCACACACACACACACATCCATCCATCTCTCTCTCTCTCTCTCTCTCTCTCTCTCTATATATATATATATATATATATATGTAGAGGGGGAGAGAGAGGAAAAAATCCAATGAACGCAGGGACTTACACAATGCTTAAGAAGCTCTATTTTCCCGTGTGCCAGGTAGGAACACTGTTCAATTGTGGTTACTTGTAATTTACAAGTATTATACATTGGTTACCTTGGTTTTGCTTCCGCCCGAATTGTTCATTCTGACGAAGGTCAAGCTTGTTGCTCTACCTTAGACCTACAGCTTAACGTGGAATCCGAACCACGACCCACCGTGGGTGGTCAGAAATTATAAAGTACTCTCCCGGACTCGATTTCACGACCTCCCGATCAGCAGCCCACCGTCTTAACCACTAGAATGCCCAGGGTACCCATTTATCTACCAACCAGTTTTATTATATGGAAGGATGAACAGCTGGGTTTGCTGAGCACCGACTGCCGTCACCGGGAATCGAACCCAGAGCTGGTGGATTTGTAGTCAACAATGCTAACCACTACACCACCGAGGTTGTGTTATATATATATATATATATATATATATATATATATATATATGAATAAAACCACGAAGGGAAAAGAAACACAAAGGGGTGCTCAAGCGCTTTCGTCTAATGACGACACACACACACACACACTCGTATATATATATTCAGGCATTAAGCATTAAGCATAGCGAACAAAACTGATAAAATAACGTGGAAATTCATTCATCATCACTGATCACATACAACGAATTTAAATACAGTAAATGCTTACCCGGATTGTACATAAAATCTTCATGAGAGTTCTTCAGAACTTTTGTAGTGCTGTTTAGATGAGTTCTTGGAGGAGGGGCGCTTTTCAGTATCTTTTCTATTTCTGTCAAAGTAGTTTTATCTCTATGAATGATTTTTTTGGGTTTGATATGTGAGGACGCATTACTCTCGTCTCCGGAGGAGGAACTTTGATAATTTGTATCCGACTCTACAATTGGTAGTGTTTGATTTGTTGAAAGGGTAATGGGCGAAGAGTGATCACCATCGAACTCGAAAAAGGTTCTTGAATACTGTGATACATTCGCTAAATCGTTTAGCAATTCGGGAACCTTTTCTATTTCTGATAAATTGATAGAGTTGATTGTGTCACTTTTATGAGTCGTACAAAGCGATTCCATCATTGCTAATTCTCCTAATTTCTTCTTAGATTCGATCATCCAATTGCTACCAAATAGTGTACTACTGGTCTTATACTGATCTTCCTTTTCGCTATTCCTGTCATCAGCTTCAATTCCTTCTAGTATATCTTCTATATCTGAATCTTGAGAGTGTTCAGCAGTATCGTTATTAAGACGTAACAAATGATCTATACGTGAGAGGGAGTCACTCTTTTCGATGAAACTCTGATACGAAGTAAGGAATTGTTTATCATACTCAGCTACTCGTTCGCTGGATTGCGAGTGACTAGAATCCGTTTCGGAGTTTGTTTCCTCGTCGGAGTGTACAGAACTGCATAAACTCGCATCTAAATTTACATCATCAAGATGAGGATTGCTTTTCTTGAAAATATCGTCTTTGAAAGCAGTGGGAGGAGTATCGTTTAGAGGAAGGGTTATGCCATTTTTTTCTTTTCCGTTATCAACATTAACAACTTTTGTCACACTTTTCGAACTTTTAAAAACGTTTGTAGCGACACTATCATTATCGGCATCCATTTCATGGCGTTCTTCAGCGTCTGTCGCGTCTTTCATCTTTAAGGTCGAGGACTTGGCTTCTTCGTGATCTTCGTTTATAGTTTCATTATCTTTCTCCTCGTTTCGTAAGTGAAAATCTTCCTCACATTCTTTTTTTCTTTTTGAGTGTAATAACTTCGCTCTTTCTTTGGCTTCTTCAGACAATGCGTAAATTTTACTCTCACCATCGTCAATTACGAGCATTCCAAAGTCATTCGCTTCTTTGCTTGAACAATCAGACTTATTAATTTTACGAGCAATCTCATTTTCAGCCGTTTTTTCTTTCTGCAGTCTGTCACGCAGCCTTATGACATCTGAAAGTGCATAGCAGTGAACATCAAAGAGTTAACAGAGAGAAATGAGTCTCTCTCTCTCTCTCTCTCTCTCTCTCTCTCTCTCTCTCTCTCTATATATATATATATATATATATAGGGTGTCTCAAAAGTCACTATCTATTTTGAAAAATAATGGGAATTACGAAAAACTGGTTTAAGACATGAACAATATATTTATTTCAAAGTAAGTGCCACAAAGAATTAGTGCTATTTATTTATCTGTCTCCACATGGCGACCATCAGTGTCTCTACAGAGCTCAAAGCGATAAGTTGTTTCCCGGAACACACTTTCCAGCATTTGAGGTGTTTTTTTCTGAACTGCATCGGTAATACGATTTCGAAGTTCGGCTACATCACTAATTCTTCTACCAGTGTACACCTTAGACTTAATGAAACCCCAGGCGAAAAAATCTAATGGTGTTAAATCGGGTGAACGTGCTGCCCATGGTTGTGTTCCTCCACGACCAATCCAGCGACCGGGGAAGCGTCTGTCAAGATAATCACGTACAATTATTGCATAATTGCACGGTGCTCCATCCTGCTGAAAAACTACTGTGTCAAGAATGCCATCTGTAAGAAGTTGAGGTTCGAGGAATTGTTCAAGCATGTCAAGATAAATTTATAAATTACACAAAATTCGAAATAAACCAATTAACTTTTTTTAAATACACAAATTTGCACCAGAAGTACATATCTTTATGCCAGCATAGCATTTTTTAAAAAAACATCTAATGTCACCGAAATAGATAGTGACTTTTGAGACACCCTGTATATTAGGATGGCCCTTATTTTTCGAAATTGCAAATTTCACCGTCTGACCCCCTCAATATATTCCATTTGACAAAAAAGAAAATGTGCAAAATCTCAAGTAATTATAAATATTCTTATCGGTCCCGCACAAGGACTCAAATTTAGTTAAATTATTGAAACATAAATAGACGAATTTTTTATTAGCGTTCCATTATAAGAGCAAATAACAGCAGTTAAAGAACAGCATAAACTAAAATAGACATTGACTACTGATTAATTAGAAACTGAATTGAACTAAACATTTTAGGACTGAAAGCATGGTAAATTTAGCCTAGTAGGGATGGTTGCTTATGAGGCCCCCTTAAATATTAATTGATTTTAATAAAACTTCTTTGGTTCAATTCAGTTTCTAATTAATCAGTAGTCAATGTCTATTTTAGTTTATGCTGTTCTTTAACTGCTGTTATTTGCCCTTATAGTGGAACGCTAATAAAAATGTGTATTTATGTTTCAATAATTAACTAAATTTGAGTCCTTGTGCGGCACCAATAAGAATATTTATAATTACTTGAGATTTTGCACATTTTGTTTTTTTTGTCAAATATATATTAGGGTGGCCCTTATTTTTCGAAATTGCAAATTTCACCGTCTCACCCCTTCAAGAAACATATATATATATATATATATGATGAATAAAACCACGAAGGAAAGGAAACACGTGTTACTTTCGTGAAATAATTTTCATATATATATATATATATATATATATATATATATTAATATACTACGTTTCCTGACGAATGTTTTGGAATTGAAAAAAGGAATTAATTCCTGCCGGTCCAAAATACATTTTTCCATTCGTCTAGTTGTCTTTTCAATTTTTTTTTACCCAGTATCCTTATTAGTACAATGGCATTTTCATTAAATTCTGAGTTGACCTCAAAATTTTGACCAGTACTGTGTGTGTGTGTGTGTGTGTGTGTGTGTGCGCATTCGTTATAAAAAAAGAGAAAGAAGTTTTTACCATTGACACAGTTATGCATTTTATTGAGCTCTCTGTCCGCCCATTCCCTTCGGCAGCGTCTTTCTGCTTCAGGTCCGCCATTCTTCCTTCGAAACAAAGTTTACTCAAATGAAACACCTTCATAAAAATGTCTATAAATAACCCAATTAATTTAATTACCTTCCAAAATCTGATATGATTAATCTTTTTCAGATTAAAAAACACGTGACTTTCAATGAATAGAGAGAGAGAGAGAGAGAGAGAGAGAGAGAGAGAGAGAGAGAGAGAGAGAGAATTTACTATGAGGATAAAAACATTCACCAGAAAATTACATCTTTAAAAGTAATATTATTTAATAATGACTTTTATGATGAATAATTTTAGACTTATAGGGACTTTTATTTTGGCTCTATGCTTTTCCTTCTTTGGGGGTGGGGTTGGGGATCGTTTTTGCTGGCATTCGCCCTTGGCCCCTCCTTCCTGCATTATAAAAACTAAGTAAAAAAAATTATTTAATAATATTCATTGATACACACACGTTACATAATACAAAAACATTATTATTCGTAATAATAATAATAATAATAGTAATAATAATAATAATAATAATAATAATAATAATAATAATGATAAAAAATAGTAAATATTATTATTATAATTATCAACGCTGATTATAAGTTAACGAGGATGGGGTCGTTCAGTGCGGTTTGTGGGTGGGTATGTGATCAATTAGTACCCAATTTTCAGGGAATATACAATATAGAATTCGTGAAAAAGACATTTTTAATCAAGGTCTCCCGTATTTGAAACTTCGAATATAGAAATAATAAGAGGGACTTCTAGATCTTAAACCCAATTTTCCCAAAACTTGCAGCGTACGTAAACTTGTGAAACTTATGTAAAATTTCCGGAATCATCCTTCTGCTGACGAATACCAGTCTAAAGGGGTGTGGGGGGCATTTTTGTGCTCGTCTTGGCCCCTCCTTTCTATGTAAAAAGAATATTTTTGCATTAGTTTCAAGATTATGTGTGCCTTATTCAACCAATTATCACCAAGTTTACGGGTCTTTGCAGACTTCAACAAGAGAGAGATTTCCGGAATCATCTATTTTTCGACATAGTGGTATGCTACAGGGTCATGGTTTTAAGAATCCTATAAAAAGTTCCTCTTCAAATTTGCAGAGGAAATAGATATTGGACGAGAGAGTTAAATTCCAAAAGAATTCTTGTGTCTGAGTCTTCCCGATGGAATTCGGATATCGTGCTTTGAATCTCTCTCTCTCTCTGTGTATATATATATATATATATATATATATATATATATATATATATATATATATAGTGGGCCAAAAGTCAGGAAACATAAGAACTATACTTTTCAATGGAAATAGGTATGGATATTTGCATTGAAAAACATAGTTCCTATACTTCCTAACTTCTGGCCCACCCTGTATATACGAGAAATGAAGAAAAAACTAATAATAAAAAGGGGAGTCGTAGTCCTATTGAATATCTGGAACTTATTATTTATCATTAAATGAAGACTAAATCTGAGCAGTGATATGCGTCTTACCAAGCTTCGGTGGCCGCTCTATCTACCGGGAAAACCGGACGATCATCGAGATATTTCAGGTGTTGACAAGCGATTATAGTTCGATTTCGGTAAAATTTTACATTCCTCACGACGGCATTCCCCGTTAACTGAAGGACTCTCAGTTCTTTCACGTTCGAAAAAATCTTCAAGGAAACATCAGTTAATAATCTATTTATAATCGTAGATAACGTTATGTGCCTCGCATCATTTTAATATGGTGTCATTTTTTTATAAACACACTGTTTGGTCTCTCACAGATTAAATTTACGCTTGGAACTATTCAATGAATCACGTAATCATGTATTGTTTCAGGCATTTAAAGCGAAGCTCGACTTCCCTTACCTGCTGGATGACGTCCGCATTTTCTATTTTATTGTGAGTTAAATCCAAACAGGAAAGTTTTACGCACAGAGTCAAAGGAGTCAGATCGTCGAGTTTGGACAGACGGTTGTAACTAATATGAAGCGTTTCTAAATTTGCAAGTTTTTCTGTGTAATTAAGAAAAAATTTTTTTTATTAGAATTGATGATGCAGTTCAGTAGTGAAAATGGAGATGCAATTGCACTATATTAAATGGAATTGCGTTTCATAGGCATATATATATATTATGTATACAAAGAACAACAAGACTAGTGTGTACACCAGTGATGCACAAACCCTGGCCCGCGGGCCAAATGTGTCCCCACGGGTCTTTTCAATTCAATGAAAAAGTTAGAATATAAAAGTGACCCAATTTATGACTTAGATGGAAAGTAAGTAGGCTAATACATTTAGTTATTTTCTTCGCTTGGCCCTCACATCAAAAAAGTTTGTGCACCACTGGTGTACACAAACATTTAATAAATCAAAGCTTTCGACATATTCTCATGTCATCTTCAGTGAATCGTTGAAAAACGTCAGGTCAAGTTTACGTTTTTCGCGCGTTTATATATATATATATATATATATATATATATATATATATATATATATATATATAATATATATATATATTATATATATATATATATATATATATACACAAATGGAGCTACATTGAATGAAGCTACATTAGCCAATAGTGCGCGACATATGAGACACCCTGTATATATATATATATATATATATATATATATATATTATATATATATATATATCATTTCTTTACAGTCAAAATTTTTATTCGCTAACTGTAAAACTCCGACAAAATTAACTACTTTCTTCCAATGAAAATTTCATTATAATCTTTTCCCAAGTAGAAGTGTAGTTCATAGTGCAGAAATCAGGAAATTATACAGTAAAGTTCTAAATTGCTGCAATGTCTTTGTAATTAGCAGAGACCAATGGTTAACTGACTGTCAAGAAAATATGACAAAAATATTTCTCTCTCTCTCTCTCTCTCTCTCTCTCTCTCTCTCTCTCTATCTCTCTCTCTCTCTCTCTCTCTCTCTCTCTCTATATATATATATATATATATATATATATATATATATATACAGAGTGACACGAAAATCTATGCTTAAATTTTAAAAATTATAGTTGAAAAAAAAAGGAATTTCAGCAAAGCAAACTATATCATTGAGAATACTAAGAATTATGTGTACAAGAGAAATAATTTCATTCTAAATGGCCATTTCCACATGTAAACCACCAATTTCAATGCACCTGAATCACCTGAGTGAGCACATTTTCATTAGCAACAGTGGACAATTTTTATGTAGCAATTCCTCGAATAACATCTGTTATGCGTTTTTCTAAATTGACCAGACTTTGGGCTTTGTTGCATAAACTTTGGATTTCACATGACCCCATAAAAAAATCTATCGAGGTCAGGTCAAGTGGCCGTGGAGGCCAAGGAGTTAGTTCGAGTACTCAATCCACCACATATCAGGAAAAATGCTAATTTAAGAGCTGTCGGTCGGACCCTCAATTTGGGAATCAAATGGAGCCCCGTCCTGTTGAAAGATACTCGTATTGTAATTTCATTGAGGCCATAAGATTCTACAGTAACTGAGGCAAGGCAAACTGCTGGAGCATTTCCTGATAATTTTCTCCGTTGAAAGTTCGTTGTTTGTACGAAACAAAAGATGCCCAGTAATTCCTTTGGCAGAAAGACCACACCAAACATTCACTTTTGGCATAAGTCGCTCATGTTCACCATATGCTTTTGGGTTTCCAGGTCCCCAAGTGTAACAATTTATGCCTGTGAGCTTTCTCAGAGACATACAATCTCTTTTCATCGCTAAACCAGCTATTATCCAAAAGAGATGGTCGTGCTCTAAATGATAAAGCCAATATCTCACACATCTCCACTCTTTGGGCTTGATCCACATCACGTAATTCAAGCACCACCTGGATTTTGTATAATTTCATTTTAATGTCCTTGAGCATTCGTTCACTGATAGAGTAAGTTATCCCCAATTCAAAGCTGCACGTCCGTCCACATAATGAATTTGATCTGACTAACAGAAAACGCTTCCTCAACCACTTGCTGTTTTTCTTTTGTTTGAACTGACCTCGGACGTCTTCTGCGAAGTTCGTACATAACCGAACGTGTCTCCAGAAAATTTTTATGCCTGTTACGTATGGTCCTGATATTATGGTCAAATCGGACATCGAAATAACTTCAGGATTCGTGTTGCAAGAATGTCAGTGAACCTAGAAGAGTATCAATCAAAATGCCCATCTTGTACAGCCACAAAATTGGGTATTCTCCCGTCATTTCAAACAAAGGAATTTTATAATTTAAAAAAATTTCCTCGCTGCTTCTCTTTCACGGGTCTAAATCTCATTATACAGTTTCTGCTTCCTGCATAGATCTAAAAAAATAAACAAATTAGGGATAAACTTTTCAAAAATATTTACCTTTCAATGAGAAATTAAAAGCAACTTTAAACATATGCAGATCTGGCGACCATTTATTCCTATATTTCTTCCTTTCATACATAATTTCATTACACCCTCCAGGAAAAAAAATGCCAAGTTCACACCCTAAGGGCTGTAAATTTACTAACCTGTTTCAGCATGCCTTTCGAGGCAACAACAACAACAACAACAACAACAACAACAACAACAACCTGTTATTATACTCTAAACTTACCGATACTTTGAATGTTTGTTATGATGTTGTAAGAAAGGTTTAGTGTCACTAATGAAATCAGTGACTCTAAACCTTGAAGATTGCAAAGGAGGTTGTGATGTAAATAAAGACATCGTAAATTCTTCAAATGATCCAACCCAGAAATACTGCGTAAACCATTGTTTTCCAACCAAAGACACTTCAACTCTGTGTATTCTTCTAAGTTTTCAATTTTTGTAAAACCTGTAACATCCGTTTAGCAAAGTTTAAGAATTTATGATTTAATAACCGTTAAAACCTACAGTTTAATTCAGGTTAATTTTTATTCAAATGGGGAAATGCGCGGTAAGACATTTATTGATCTTCATCTTAAGATATTTATTGATCGTCACCTGTAATTTTACCATTGGAATAGGCAATATTATACAGGGTGTTTATAAAGTAACGCGAGTGAAGAGACAAATCCGATTTGAATTGTATTAACGCCAGTGAACGTGGACGAGTAATATTTATTACATGTACTTTATAACAACTCTGTATTCGATGGTAAGGTTTATAGGAGGTGTTGAAAATGTTTTTGCGAGTTAAAAAAACAAGTTGAAACTAGTTTAAACCAGTTCAAATCGGATTTGTCTCTTTTCACTTATGTTACTTTATACACACACACACACACACACACACACACACACGCACGCACACACCCTGTATTATGTTAAAAATATCATAATTATGAGCTTTCATGCCATGCTAATGTTTCACAACCATACAAAAGTGCAGATACTAACACACCTTCATACATACTATACATCTTCCAACATCTCAATTCAGTCTCCGCTTTCTCACAACCGTTTTCAGCGCATCCGCCACAACTTCTATCTTGATTCACTCTACTGTTAACTGTATCTACATTCATACATTCACTTTCAACAATCTTCTCTCACACACTGCCACAAAGCTCTTAACAACCTTTTGCATATCACACTCATTTTTGGCAAATAGCACAGCATCGTCAACATACAATAGCTTCGACAGGACCCACCTATTCCCATCACACACTAGATTCAATCCTCTTTCTAGCAGTCGCATTTTCACCTCTCTCATGACTCCATCCATAGACGGACTGAACAGCTACGGAGACCAACACTTATATCAGACCATTCATTCAATTCTATATTTACTCACACACACACATACACTACTTCCACCAGAGAAATTCTTCATCGCATTCATGAGTCTACCGTCAACTCTGTATAATATACTCAAGACCTGCCACAGTGCTTCGCTATTTTCTATATATATATATAAGTACTCAGTAAATACGATTAGTATACCTTTGAAATGAAGATAAAGAACATCATTTAATTCTGGAGTTAAATAAAGGTTTTGTTCCTTGCATAATCTTCTTAACAGCTTCTTCGTTATCCTGCATGTAAAGTCAAAGAGGTGGAATGTTAAAATTTGCCCTGCAATGCATTTCAATGTGTATTATTTTGCTGAATTCAGTTTTGGTTTTAACCTACGTCTACTGTAGTTATGTTCAACTTTTCTTTAGTCTTAGCTTGGAAATGAATATATATATATATGAGAGAGAGAGAGAGAGAGAGAGAGAGAGAGAGAGAGAGAGAGAGAGAGAGAGAGAGATCAGTAAAGCAGTAAATAATAAGGCTTAAAGAAGTAATCAAATATGAAACGCAGAATCCGTAGATTTATTTACTTATTTTATTATTAAAATTTTGGGGATTATTTTTTTTCTTTTCAGTTTTATTTATTTATCTAATTATTTACTTAGTTATTTATTGCGATCAGTGTGGAAAATTTCGCTAGAAGATAATGGAATTAAAGTGAAACGTTTTGAAAATTGATTATGAAGCAATTGATTGCTTCAGAATTGATTGAATTATGAAGCAGTAAATCTGATCACACTTTTAAAATTGAAAAATTTAAAATTCCCCATTTTCACTAAACACGGATTTTCAGTTGGATACAGAGCCAAAAAAACGATTTCTCAGATATTTTTAGAAATAAAATGTCTGAAGATTAATCACACTCATTACAAACAAAATAGTTACTTTCCCTATTTGATAAAATTAACCTATTCTTTACGACGCTGTGATACGCTGTACATATATAAAAAAGTGAGCAACCAGTTGTGTCATTCCACAATGCAGAGGAACTTAAAAGGATAGAAATTAGGTTCTGAACAAATACATTAAGACCTAACAATTCACATTTGGAGATTTTCTTACTGAACAATAAAACTGTAAGGAAACCTTCCTCACATTTTGTATTATCTTCATTACTACATAAAGTATTGGACACAATTTCCAAATGTTTACAGTGATCAAGTAATTCTAATCTTGTATAATTTAGATAGAATTTACAGTCAATAGAGTGATCCTTAAATAAGGAGCAAATACATGAACAAATTCGTCACAATTAACTGTAAAGCATAGCTTAGATAACACTGCCCAACAAAAAACATTTTTTGCTGGTGATTTAATTCTAAGACCTGTTTCTGGATAATGTTGATGTGCTGATTTAAAAAATCACCTTAGATTTTGTCCATCACATCAGGTTTTCGTGCAATGTGCAATGAAATGCCTATTTTGGGTGATCCATGAAGGGCACTTATCAAAATTGATGATTTTTGAGACCTGTTAACAGCTGTTTTGCTGTTAAAATTTTATCTGTGGAATACGTAAATCTGTGCATTAAATCTAAAGGTCATGTACAACATATTAAAATCTTGGGTATCTGTGATTTCCCCAGGTGTGAGCGTGACGTCATGATCATGGATTCATTTTTTGCTTATTTAAACACTTTTAATTACTTTATGTGTCAATATTACCATTGTATATTAAAGTTCACTCCCTGCACAATTGTTTACTTTTCCATGCTGATTCTGAGCATGTAAAAACTTATTTTTTGAAAAGAAAAAAATTGGGCATAACCCTGCCAAAATGCGATATCTCCGTATTTGATTGCTCGAAAACCTGACGTGATAGGCAAAAACTAAGGTGATTTTTGAAATCAGCACACCAAGTTACCTAAAAACAGGTGTTAGAATTAAATCAGCAAAATTGGTGTTGGGCAGTGTAATAAGTTATACATCGCATCTGGAAAGCTCTGCCTACCATTAATAGAAAGAGACAGTAGTACCAACTCATCCGCATAGGCTAAAATATTGTAATTAAAGTTCCAAGTCGACAACCTATTTAGTTAAGGAACCAATATTAAAGTCTCATTTACAGAAAAACTAAACCCAGCCATGGACTATCCCAAGCCGGTCTGAGAGGGTGTAGAGGGGAGAGGGTGTAGTGACGAACCTGTTGCACGTAATTCGTTCGGTTCACCCAGTTCTCCTTTTAAAGGGGACTTATTTTCGCTGTTGGTGCCGTTAATGCAGTGCCCTCTGGTGGACGAAGGACGTAAAACAGATCAACCAACCATATTAAAATTAAACATCATAGCACACAACTATCACAGTAGACGAGTGGCAAGCAATGAAATGAATGTCATAGAATATTATTGCTTGCCTCTTACCTACAACGATTAATTAAATTTTTTTGTACTTAGTATTGTGTTTTTTATTTATGTTTATTACTTCATCTTTGCAATTATCATTATTATTATTATTATTATTATTATTATTATCATATTATCATGTAATTATTATTTTTCAATTTCAATGTTAATTTTGCATCTTTGATCCCCCTTAACCTTTTTTTCACCCTTTTCTAATTCGTCTACCTCACTTCTGGTCCCACTTGCCTCATAAATTGAACATCTCATTCTCATCCTTTTTAACCTGTGCATCTTTGGTGAGCTCGAAGCTCTTTAAACCTACTTCATTTCCTATTGCTCACTCTCCTCTTAACAACGTCTTCCTCTTTCTCCTCCTTTCCCGCTCCCTTTCCACTCGTACCTGATGAGGACCTTAGAATAGTCCGGAAGCATATGCTTCTAATAAATATATTTCTCATTGTGGCTTTATTGCCTTAATTCAATTTCTTGTAATTTTTTTTTAATGCGGGAAGGAGGGGACGAATGCTCACCAAAACACCCCTTCCATAGAAGAAGAAGAGCCAAAATCAAGGACCAGGGTTTTCGAGATGCCTGGACACTCTGCTTTTGAAAGATTGGAGGTCATAGACAGGGGGAAAGACGGATTGAGGAAGATTGTTCCAGAGTTCAGAGTAGATGAAAGAGTAAAAATAGCGATTAATCCTCGCGTTAGAGAATTGAACAGAAAAGGAATGAGAATTTGTTGAAATATCAACTAATCAATTTAACAAAAACTATAAAATAATCACGAAATTATATCAGTTTAAGCACCACTATAAGTGAACTAATAAATCAAGTAAGTTGGTTGAGTGGGTTGTTTAACCTCCTTCGCAACATCTTTGGTCATATGACGGAGGGGACCTACAACCTTATGTGAGATCCAAACCACGCACGGGTCGCTACATAATCTGGTTGCGGATGATGATCTCCCATCCAACTACAACCAAGACCCAATATCGCTTAACTTCGCTGATCAACGGGAAGCGGTGTTATGACATTGGCCACGATGTAGCCTGATCGATAACGTAATGAATTATATTATCATTTCCTCCAATTCCCATTAACTTTTCCCAATTCCTAATCGACATTGATTTAAAGTTGTCTTTATGAATTACGGCCAAAGATTGTCGACAGCCTTTTACACAAATCTATTGGGTGACACGTATGCGTTTATTCTATATGTAAATCTGAATTCAAATTATACGGTTACCTAGGTTCAGTAGAGTCATTTTTGTGACTGTCTGACAAACTGATTTTAGTTTCAGTGTCTAAAATTGGTTTGTTTTCATTTCTCGTAACATCAAAATTCTGTAAATGTTCCTCGGTTTTAGCGACTTGAATGTCAACCATTCTTGCATTTATATCAGATTAGTTATATGAATCTAATAAATTTTCTCATTGTAAATTACTTTAGTAAGATAATTAACCGCTAGTGTTATAATAATCGTGAAGGCAAAATATATTTTTGACTACTATTTTACACATTTGTTAGTGAATTGCAGAAACGTCGTAACCATAGAAACTGTTTATTTGGGATTAACGTTTCCATGACAACAGCAGTTGACTCCCGAGTGAAAATTAGAGATTTTAATTCAGTTAGAGTGAAAATTAGAGGTTTTAATTCAGTTAAAACTTTCAAAACTAACTTTAATCAGATCAGAAGTTAAGAGTATAATTTTAACCTACAAGCACATTAGTACATGGTACTAACCATGTAAAAATATCGGACTGATGGTTCTAGATGCACGATAATTATCACATCATGGCATAATTTACACCAGATATGATGTAGACTGTAGGACTGTAGTATGTGCTGCACCTTTCCGATAATGGTAAATCATACGATAATTCTGAATTATCTAAAATTAACAATTCTTTCATATAATTATTATTTCTATTAAAAACACGTTAAAATTTTATTTTGAATGTAATGATGTAAAAAGCTCATTTTGAAAATTAAAAATTCTTTATTATTTATAATCTATAATGGCCATGACCATAAATTATCGTCACATTACATTTCAAAAGTATGAAGAGTTATAAATTGCCTTACATCAACGTTTCCCAAACTGTGGGGCATACTCCTCCTGGAGGACGTAAGACCTGCTGAAGAAGGAAACGAGGAGGTTAACGAAAAAAAAGGACAAATTTTTTTTAATAATTTTATTTATTATCACTATATATCTGGTATATGTATGTAAAAAGAGTTTAAAAAAACATCATGTATCATAGTACCTAAACGAAACGTTCATTTTTAATGCTACTTCATACTGATTATGATACCAATAAATTACATTCCATTAATGCAATTTACAGTTAAATAATGGGGAAGGGGGGGAAGGATTGACATCAATTTGAAGGGAGCATTGGATAAAAAAATTTGGGTGGGAAAACGCTGCCATAAGCTAGTATTTGGCCGAAACATATTACATTCAGTAACATGTACGGTCGCGGAAAAAAGTTCGCCGAAAGAAACGTATGATATATATACTGCAAATTAAAAAAAAACATGCAAAATAATTTATAATTTGTTGGAAAATAGCCTTCGCTATTTTAGAACTGCGTACTGAATACCCTGTTTCTCCATGAGATGTCCTTACATAAAGTTAAAAAAGTAAAAAGCATTTCCACTATTAATAACAAACTCCTCACATTCTCATTCCCACTGATACATAGTAAGGTGAGTGAGGCAAATAATACTGAAAATGTTTTCCGCACTGTTAGGACATAATCTTACATGGAAATATGCTTTAGCCTTCGAATAATATTGAAAATGTTTTTTGCATAATTTGGACATAATTTTGCATGGAAATATGCTATAACCTTCGAAATAGATAGATATACATGCTTGCACACCTTCTTTTAATTAATAAACGAACACATGGGATACCCTATAGTCAACCTCGACTATGAACTCTTTCCTCATATCCTAAATGAAGTATAGTTTTAATGTACCTTCTTATTCTCATATTGGATTAAATTAATCGTATACGAATATAATGTCTACTCAACGTAAGCCCAGGATATTTATTCTTTTATTTATCATTTGTTAAATTTTTTGTATGTTTTGTATGGATAAAATGGGTCAAATTATCAATTCCTAATTTTTTCATAAAATTTATTGTAGAATTCGAATCTGTTGTTGTTTTTTGCCTTACTTCCCTGCCTCCGGAAAAAAAGAAGAGGAGATACATAAAAATTTAAATTTTATGGACCTGTGTATGATTTAGGAAAGAAAATGTCAAATGTAAGGCATATTTTATAATTATAGAATAAATTTTAATTATTAAATAAGAATTGAAAAAGAAAACAAAGAATTATCGTACTATTCACTAGTATAATTACTGTAAATTTATCGTTCTTAGATAATTTTCTTATAAATTAAAAAATATAAAAATCACCCAAGAGTATTTTAGAGAATATTCTTTAGCCGTTCGTGTAAAAATTACGCATATCACAAATGTTTCCTATTTACATTATTCATTATTTGAAAATAAAATGCTTTTTTAAGTTTTCAAAACATATTTACGTTTGAATTTTTCGCAACTATACCCAATGTAATAAACTTACTTTCGCAGTGTCTAAGTAGTTCTGTCTCGGGAAGTGGCGTTCAAGTGCCCAGGTTTGTACCGGCCTTCTCCTCCCTTCGATTAAGAGATACCTCTCCCTCAACACGGTTAAGATAAAGAGGTCGAGCAGTTGGCTCTACCTACTGTGAATCTGCGCACCGCCCGCCGTCTGTTGACACTCGACAGAGATTCACTTACAACAAATTCTGTGTATACCTGTTAACATTTATCTTCCTATGACGCCACCCACTTGTACTAAATTTTAGCTTTTATCTTCTGTCATACAATATTTGACAGAGAAACAAAATTACAGTATTTGAATAAAACATCATCATCTTAAATTCTGTTTTAATATTTATTTCAGTTTAATACTTATAGACTATAGTTATACAAATATATATAAAATTCTTGGAACACTTCGCCGTCGCATGAAACCCGTTATCTCCGCTAACCAATCAGACAGAGGTATACCCACTACCCAGTCCTACCATACTCTTCTAACATTGCTCCAGACTAAAACAATTTTCCTTAGGTCCAATTAACTTGATGTCAAGTCAAGTCATTTCAAGTCTGCCGCGTTCTTTTCGTCTAAAACTCAAGATCCGACTGGACTCGAATTGAGTTTTGCTGAAGCCAGCTCCGGAGGTGGGTGGAGAAAACAAACTGGGGTCACATTATGTGAACAAACAATTTTGTCGTCTGCAGAATCAAAGGTATTTTGAGAATCTATTTCATTATTTAAGCCCATACATGAAAGGAACTATATTTTATTGATATTAGAAGGTTATGCTAGGTTAAATTTAGGCATTTATAACCCTTAAGTAAAGAATTTGCCTTCAATCACTGCAAATTTGGGTCTATATTGGTCTAGGCTAGGGTCGCTATGGCAAGCTCAAACCTAGCCTACAGTCTAGGCCTTATTTAATTTTAATATGGGCTGGATTCATGATAAAAGCCTGAAGTTAGGACCATGCTACCCAGGCCAGGATTATAGTCTAGGCACTATAGGCACTGTGCCTAGGGCCTACAAAAGTAATAGGACCCATGAAAATTATGTTAAAAAACAAATTTGGTATATGCTGTAAACAATGGTCAGCAATAGGCGATGATTCAATTTTGTGTACCTCTTTCCTACCTAATCCTTGAATCAAAAAATAATCTTCCTCTATTGATTATCATTTTGTTACGAAATTTTACGAAAAGAAAGAGCAGAAAAGGGTAATTATTTACAAAATGCCATGACCTGAAGTTGAAGTAAAAAATATATTTTTCTAGTGTATTTTGGTGTGCTCTGTTCAAATATTACCTTCATTTCCTGTGCAAATGGAAAGAAATATGATTTTTTGAACATAGCGTGGGGGTAGACACCCCAGTTAGGTTGCTTAGGTTCTAGCAAACAATCAAAAGCACTTACCGGTGCGTTGAATTAGATATTCCTTTGAAAGCCACCATTAGATTTCTGTGTCCCACAAACGGCCTACCTAACTCTCTCTTACATTACCAACTTAGAAGCTATAGACATTACCCCAAACTATACTTAAGTACGGACAACTTTCTACCCCATTTGTCACCTTAGAAACACCATCTAATTATACTCAGCACCAAAGATTAGGTCAGATAGGAAAAAACATGTCTAGGCCAGCCCAAAGCAATACGAACAGCCGCGTTGGTTCGTTTATGACTTGCTCTTGCCATTCAGCTTAGATTTAGTGATATTTCCCCTTCAGTGACTTTTAGACTATATACATATATATATATACATACACGTCACCTCACTCCTCCCCTACAAGTTTAGTCTGTCAGGGGGATGAGGGACCCTAGACGACCTGCGGAGCGGGGTTGATGTAGTAGGATTAGGTGCAACCTGTATAGGCGGGCGAGTTGAACCATTTTCTGGAGGATTAGGTCTCTCTTCCGGAAGACTCTGGTCCTTCTGCAATTCACGTTCCCATATCTGGTCCTGATGGCGTTTAATAGAACGACCATCTTCTAGTTGGCACTTGAAGGAAACAGGGCCCGTTCTCTCCTGGACAGTTGCAGGAACCCATTTTGGTCCAGCCCCATAGTTGCGAATCATAACTGGATCATTAGGTTGCGCCTCTATAACTCTCCCTCTTTTAGCGTCATGGTACATCTTCTGTTTTTCCTGATGGCGTAAAACTCGTTGTTGTAACGTTTCGTTTGGACGTAACAAATCTAAAACTGAACGAATTTCCCGGCCAATCATAAGTTTAGAGGGAGACACCCCCGTCGTGGTGTGAGGTGTTATTCGATATTTAAACAAAAATTTATCCAACACCACTTGCATTTCCTCCCCACGAGAATGACGCAAGGCCGACTTGAAAGTACGGACCATATTTTCCGCGAGACCGTTAGTAGACGGGTGGAAAACACTAGACCGGACATGTCTAATGCCATTTAGGTGGACGAAGGAACGAAATTCCTCACTGGTAAAACAAGTACCATTGTCGGAAACCAGGACTACGGGTAAACCCCATCGAGCGAAAACCGAACGGAGGAAGCGAATAGTAACACCCGAAGTCGTGGAAGTGGTTGGAAGAATTTCCACCCACTTAGAGTAGGCGTCCACAATGACTAGGAAATAAGTATTATTTATAGGACCTGCATAGTCAACATGGATCCTATGCCACGGTATAGTAGGCCATTCCCAAGGATGAAGTGGACTTTTCCTTGGGAGATCTCTGTTCTCTAGGCAGCTTTGACAGGAACGAACCAATGATTCGAGTTCTCCATCTAAACCAGGCCACCAGAAATAAGCTCTCGCCAGCTCTTTCATTTTTGTTGCGCCCATGTGTTCAGCGTGAAGTTCCTTCACTAAATTCGACCTGCCTTTATTTGGAATAATCACTCTGTGGACCCATAAGAGACAGCCATTTTGAATGGAAAGGCCAGACTGACGTTGATAAAAAGGCTGTAATTCACTCTCAACCTTAGTAGGCCAGCCAACTGAGCAGAAATGGATGACCCTAGACAGAATAGGGTCTGATTTTGTCCACTGCTCTATTTGTACCGCAGATACTGGAGTGGATTCCAAAAACTCCACCAAGTGAACCCATTCTGTAGGTATAGGTACACAATCATTTGGATTTTCTAAGGGCAACCTACTTAGCGCATCAGCCGTACCTAGAAGTTTACCTGACCGATGTACTAAGTCAAATTTATAGGCTTGTAGAATCAGTGCCCATCATTGAATCCTACCTGAGGCCATAACTGGAATATTTTTATTAGGTGAAAATAAACCTAAAAGAGGCTTATGGTCAGTAATTAGTTTAAATTCATGACCCCATAGATAGAAATGAAATCTTTTTACTGCAAATACTAAGGCTAATGCTTCACGTTCCACTTGTGCATATCGTCTTTCAGTCTCGGTTAGTGTTCTAGAAGCAAAACAGATAGGCCTATCTACACCATCAATGTGGTGAGATAACACTGCCCCAATTCCATAAGAACTGCTGTCTGCTGAAACTACGAGAGGAAGTTTAGGATCATAATGCACTAGGAGAGTGGACTTTAGTAGTACGTCCTTGGAAGCCTCAAATGCTTCCTTTTGAGTTTTCTCCCATCTCCACTGTTCCCCAGATCGTAATAGCTTATTTAGGGGTTCAAGGAAAGTCGATGCATTAGGCAAAAATTTCCTATAAAAGTTTAGGAGACCTAAATAAGCTTGTAACTGTGTGATGTTTTGTGGAGGTGGTGCATTTTTTATTGCTTCTAGTTTATCCATCGTTGGATGAATGCCTGAGGCATCTATGCGGAACCCTAATATGAAACCTCGTTAGTGACCCATGAACACTTTTCTCTCTTTAGCTTAAGTCCGGCATCCCGGAGTCTTTTTAGAACCGTGGTTAATCTAGTTAGGTGTTCTTTTTTAGACGAACCTGAAATGAGGACATCATCTAGAAAGCAAAGTACCCCTGGAATGTGACCTAGAACTTGGTCCATTGTCCTCTGAAAAATACCCGGAGCCGATGCTATTCCATAGCATAGCCTATTGTACTTATATAGGCCTCAGTGCGTATTTATGATAGTTAATTCTTTAGAGTTTTCATCTAAACTTAGTTGAGCATAGGCTTGGGACATATCGAGTTTTGTGAAATATTTACCCCAGCAAGAGAGCTAAATAATTCATCAGGCTTGGGTATAGGATAGCAATCTAGAAGGACGGCTCTATTTGCTGTTAAACGGTAATCCCCACATAACCGCACGGACTTGTTCGGTTTTAGTACAGGAACTACTGGGGCAGCCCACTTAGCGTGTGTGACTGGTTCAATAATTTTATTTTTTAGCAGCCTGTCAATTTCTAAATCTACCTTCTCCCGCAGTGCATGCGCAATTGAACGAGCCTTACAAAATTTCGGAGTTACATTAGGATCTACTTCTATGCAGACCTGATGGCCTTTTAGGTTGCCTACTTCAGGCCCAAAAACAGAAGAAAACTCCCTTAACAATGAATCTATGTCAGATGGATATGAGAGTGTATGCACATCTGCCTGACCCCGTGGCAAGATTTTGTCAATCGGCATTTTCAAAGCATCAATCCAATCACGGCCTAGTAGAGTAGGTCCTTGCTCATCCACCACTAAAAGGGTTAAGGGATGAGACAAAGTTTTCTGGTTGAGTGTAACTGTGACGTATGCTTCTCCACAAATAGGTATTTGTATGTCCCCATACTTCTTCAAAATCGTTTTAGATGCATGTAGTTTAGGTGTGTTTTTGAAAATCTTATCAAAAACTGCCTTGGACATGACCGTCCGGGCAGCACCTGTATCTAATTCTAGAGGAACTGTGATTCCATTTAGGCCTACCTCTACAATATATGGGCCTGTATTTTTCCCACTTTGCTGCTCATAAAATAGGTACTCTACTCCAATGTTCGAAGTATTTCCCTTTTGAGGATTTACACTAGAAATGTTAAAATTAGAATTTTCACCCTTCGTTTTCTTTGAAAAACACACTTTAGCTATGTGGCCTATTTTACTACAGTTTCGGCAAACTGCTTCTTTAAAAGGGCAATCCTTCTTCCAATGGTGTTTTCCACACCCTGTACATTAGGGCGGCTCGTTTTTACACTTTTTTCGATATTTGATTGGGGGTAGTGCGGAAAAGTTGCGATTTGGAGAGAAAATAAAGTGTGTAAAATTTTTTTGATCTACGTCAATACCTTCCGGTGGCAGCGAGTCCTTAAATATCGAAAAATAGGCCTAAAAACACATAAAAATTTTATATAATTTTATATAATTTTTATATAATGTTCATTGTTCAATGACTGCTATTAATTTATTCAAGCCTATAATAGTGTTCTCAGGGTTGTTTGCACAGAAATATACCGGAATTAACATTTGTATAACATCTTGTTAAAACTTGCTTTAAATCAATATTTTTAACGGCTAAGACGCCACCGGAAGTTATTAACAGATTGTGCTGAAATTTTTATTGTTTATTTTGTAAGTCTTTAAAACCATTTTCCAATCTACCCCGTTAGGCCTATTTTTCGATTTTTAAGGACTCGCCGCCACCGGAAGGTATTGACGTAGATAAAAAATGTTTTACACACTTTATTTTCTCTCCAAATCGCAACTTTTCCGCACTACCCCCAATCAAATATCGAAAAAAGTGTAAAAACGAGCCGCCCTACTGTACATGGCTTGGAAGGCTTAGTAGAATTAGTAGGCTTAGTCGTATTCGCCTCATACCTTTTATTTGCCTGTCTAGTAGGCTCATTAGGTCTGCCAGGCCTAGAAGATTTAAAGCTATTTACGTGTTGGGCTTTACTACTGTGATTTCCAAAAGCTCTAACATCTTTAGCAGCTGCTTCTCTAGCCGTAGCTATTTCTACAGCCTGACTAAAAGTTAGGTCCTGTATGGCTAATAGGGCTCTCTGGGTAGACTCCTCTTTGAGACCCATTACAAACCTATCTCTTAGCATTTCATCTAATTTGTCCCCAAATTTACACGTACGGCTATGGCTTTTTATTCCTGCAACAAACTCTGCAATGCTTTCATTTCCCGTCTGATGCCTTGAATAAAATTTGAAACGTTCATAGATGAGAACTACTCGGGGTTTGTAGTGATCGGTTAGGGCCTGTACCAATTCATTATAGGTGCAGGTTTCCGGTGCTTTAGGAGAAACTAGGTCCATAACTAAACCAAACGTTTTAGGGCTTATTATAGTTAAAAAGGTAGGTACTTTCTTAGCATCCGGAATGGAATTTGCCTCGAAAAACAACCTCACCCTAGTGGCATAAGCTTCGAAGTCCTCCCCAGAGTCTTCGTAGAGGCTTATATGGCCAATCACCGACATGCTAGAGCAAAACCGAATTAGGCCAAATCACGTGAAGTAGGTTAGATTAGGTTTAAATTTGATCTAGTTACTCCCCAGTTAGGGCTGAATAGTGAATTGTATTAGAGTTAGGGCTGAGTAGGAATTAGTTTTAGAGTTAGGGCTGAGTAGGAATTAGTTTTAGCGTTAGGGCTGAGTAGGAATTAGTTTTAGAGTTAGGGCTGAGTAGGAATTAGCTTTAGAGTTAGGCCGGCGGGACATACACTATAGTACGGTAGCTTACCCACACAAACAAACCAAATCGGACGACCCACTAGGCTACATCCAATTTTCCAAACCACCACTTGAACCCAATAAGCCAAATTAAACCAATGAGCCAAATTCAATGAGCTTAATCGAATCCCATGAGCTTAATCGAATCCCATGAGCTTAATTGAATCCCATCCTCGTCGCCAAATGTGATAGCGTGGGGTAGACACCCCAGTTAGGTTACTTAGGTTCTAGCAAACAATCAAAAGCATTTACCGGTGCGTTGAATTAGATATTCCTTTGAAAGCCTACCATTAGATTTCTGTGTCCCACAAACGGCCTACCTAACTCTCTCTTACATTACCAACTTAGAAGCTATAGACATTACCCCTAACTATACTTAAGTACGGACAACTTTCTACCCCATTTGTCACCTTAGAAACACCACCTAATTATACTCAGCACCAAAGATTAGGTCAGAGAGGAAAAAACATGTCTAGGCCAGCCCAAAGCAATACGAACAGCCGCGTTGGTTCGTTTATGACTTGCTCTTGCCATTCAGCTTAGATTTAGTGATATTTCCCCTTTAGTGACTTTTAGACTATACATATATATATATATATATACATACACGTCACCTCAATTTCAGTCATATTTCTTTCCATGTGCACAGAAAATGAAGGTCATATTTTTTACATCATCTAATCTAACTTAACCTAACCTTCCTTTTGCTTGAATCACTGTCTAAACCAGGGGTGGGGAAACCCTCGCCCGCGGGCGAAATTTCGCCCACGAGCTAATTTCAATTCGCCCGCTTAGGTATTTATTATTTACTAAAAATTATTTATTTACAGCCCAGCAAATAGCTTTTTAAAATACATCTTATATACAGCGTGTCCCAAAGAAATGTATACCCACTTTGTTCGATAATACCAGCTATGAGGATAATAAATATAGTACTTTTTATATGTTTTTTAATAAAGAATTTTCTCCTGAATCTAAATATGTAATTATTTTTATTAAAAATAAAAATGAAAAACAAAAAAGTTACAGATGTTTAAATTATAATTATTATTTTCGAGACTTCATGTGCGATATTTTCTAATATTTTTGCACGTATACGAGATAAGTTTGAAACCGACGGCACTGTGCAAAACTTACAAAAACAACGTTCTGGGAGACGTCGAACATCTTAGATAAAGTGTCATTTAACCATGGAATTTGTAAATTTTTTGAATTAACTAATAATTACAACATTTATGCTTCAATATCAACACTAAACATAAGTATCTCAAAACAGTCGGTTAAAATATTAGAAAATATCGCACATGAAGTCTCGAAAATAATAATTATAATTTAAACATCTGTAACTTTTTTGTTCTTCAATTTTTAATAAAAATAATTACATATTTAGATTCAGGAGAAAATTCTTTATTAAAAACATATAAAAAGTAATATATTTATTATCCTCATAGCTGGTATTATCGAACAAAGTGGGTATACATTTCTTTGGGACACGCTGTATATAAGCTTAAAATTTGCCACGCCCGCGGAGGTGTTTATGTTATCGATTTTCGCCCTTGGTACTGAAAAGTTTCCCCACCCCTGGTCTAAACTGATATTTGCTAACTGGGGGTCGAACCAGCTTTCATATTTGGGAGCACAGAATTTAAGACAAAGCATAATTTTGGGAAAAGCATCGAGTTAGGAATACATTTATAAATAGCAAATTTTGCCACGGTTCAATATGAACGTTATCCAGCCAGGTCCCTTTACGAATGCTTGCATGAAAGTTACACCGTACTACGCGTTTACTTTTCGGATTCGTCCTTTGCCGGTTGCAATAAAAAGATTGCCAGTCTTCACGATAACAACACGGGTTATTGCACTTTGGACACTGTTTTGAAGTTGGAAGAACGCCGTGATCTTGAAAATATTTAATTGAAGCCGGATTATTATGGCCAAAACGTTCAATTGCGCGAATGTACGTCACACCACACCCTTCACACAACGCCATCCTAGAAAAACTAACCCATGAAGATGGGATTGTGGGACATGTGAGTAATGCATAGCAAATTACGTCATATGACGTCATCACTATTTCACTCTACAAAAATCCCAAAATTATGATTCTTTGCGCAATAATGCATGTATTTATATATATTATCTTATCATAATAATTTTTACCATAAATAAGCATTTGCCCCAGAAATGAGTAGCAAATTTGAATAAAGCGATTAAAACTACCTCATAAAAAGTTATTTTCAATCACAGGTTCAGCTCATGGCATATAGTAAATATTAACCCAGAAAAGTATCACTGTAAATACCAATTGTTCCAATTAACAGTACGTACAAAAATTTCATTCAGCTTGTCATTGTAATGGCTGAAATATAAAATTTGGTAGCATACCTATAAAAAATTTCTTTTTTGTGTGTGGGTATTTGGCCTAGGAGATGTAAGTGCCTGGAGCCTACAAAGATATTAATCCGGTGCTGCTACTACCCTGTGTTGAGTGTACAGACTTCGTCCATACGAATGGCCTAACCAAGAATGGACCTAACTAAGTTTTGTTTACATTTGACGTCACAAGCTGGAATTTCCGTGTTCCTTTTCGTCCACAGATCTGACTTGAAGCAGTAGACTTTGCATAAAGTCAGTGAAAGAATGTGACTTAAGTCAAGTCAAGTTTTGGACGAAAAGAAAACGGCTTAAAACATCATCAGGACAGCTGAATCTGATTAGCATAAACAAAAAAGCTACATTTTCCACTGGGTTGGTGCACCAATAAACTCAATCAATCAAAGCTACATTTTGCAGCTTCTTGTTAACGTTGGCCGCTTAATCCTGTAATACATGATAATTAGGTATTTTAACTAACGTTTCATACCAGAATCATAAAAATTAAATTTATGTTTGTAAATGAATGCTGGGTAACTCTAGGGCAGTTTCTAATCTTTATTTACTGTTTATTATTGGTTATTATTTGTCGTTTCTCCAGAAAAATACCTACAAACGGCGATAAAAGCTTGAGATTTGGGCAGCGTTCTACCAACTATTCTTACCTTGAAATGCCTCAAACAAAATATCTGTCCAATGGTTCCATGTATGGAGTGCCACACACAGGCTGCTAAATAGCCAGTGAAATGTTTACGCCTTCGTCAAAGGCCTACCTGCCTAACCCTACAAGCTAATTTGTATGAGCTGTACATAAAGCTTCCCATTGTTATCATCAATTTTGTCCAATTCTTAGGAAACTATTAAGAGTATTCCAGTATTTAATACATTATTAAGTCGACCTAAATAATCCTGTAGGCCTCTGATTAGTTTGGTAGCTAAGCCTTTACTAGTAGACTAGTTTGGTTTATGGTAGATTCATCACCAGGGCAAAACTACCTAATTGACAATCGGGACAAAACTAGCCAAGACCTGAATAGCCTTACAGTCATGATATTTTTGTTAAAACTAATGAAAATATCACAACTTAGCCTAACCAATTGTCAAGGGCATAAAGTTGACCTAACTGATGCTATAAAGGAAAAGAGCCTTTTTTTTTTCTCTCAAATGAAACACAAAAATTTGTCCATTATTTGAATCTTGGGTAGTTTCATCCTGGTGATGAATCTACCCAAGACTGACTAATTTGTCCTAATTATAGGCCAACAACATTCATGCCAATTGGATCAAAAACCATATTTTTCATAATTTTTATGAATTTTACAAGTCATTTAATGTTGAAACAAACATTCCACACCTTCACCATCAAAATCTGTTTCAGCATGCAGAATACCTAGAGGAATACTCCAGTACATAATTGAATGATGTATGTACACAGTTTTTGGTACTTTTGCATTATCCTCCCAACACTAATTTTTTTTTATAATGGAAGGAAAATAAAGTACGTTAGCAAAACGCTTTTAATTTTTAATCGGGAAAGGGCATGAAAGCGGTAATAAATATTCTTAACCTAACCTAACTTGAAGTCAGCTAACTGGCTAATGCCTGTGGTGGGCTGTTTTTAACCTAACCTAGCCTAACTTAATCCCAACTAATTTTTTTTATAATGGAAGGAAAATAAGGTAATTATGTGTATTGAGTAACTCAGTCATTTTACATACCAAAATACATTTTTCTAGTAGTATTTGATGTGATTTGTTCAAATCTGACCTCCATTTCCGTCAGAAATGAGCTCTAACAAAGTTATAGTACTTTGAAGTTTGGCTCATTTTCAAGGGAAATGGAGGTCAAAATCTAAGCAAAACACATCAAATATTACTAGAAAAATGTATTTTGGTATTAACCTAACCCTAAAACTAACGTAAGTGGAAATAGTAACCTAAAACGCCTAAAACTAACAAAAATATCATTACTTAACCTAACCAATTATCAAGGGTATTCAGTTGGCCTAACCTGTTAACATCTAACTAATTAAGTCGCAGAGTAGCAAAAAAATAGCCCAAGCCTAGCTCATATATCATATTTTCATGACGTCACTAGGCAAATATTGGGAGGGTGGGAAAAAAGTCGCAAAAATGTCATAATATTCAAATCTACATAATTTGGTAAGGACGCATCTGCAAGCATAGTGACTTATATGAAAATGATGAGAAAATTATGCTTTATTATTTTATAATTATATTTGCTTTTGATATTCTGAGTACGATAAAACTCGTATTAACCGAAAATAAAGTACTATAACCAAAACTAAACCAACATTATATAAAAAAATTAGTGTTGGGAGGATAATGCAAAAGAACCCAGTTTTTTTATAATTGGAAGAAATTTTGGTACTTATGTATTAATGGGGAGCCACCACATATTGATGATTGGTTAGGTTAAGTTGTAATATTTTTGTTAGTTGAAAATTTCTAATACATCTTTTTTAAATAGCAATATTTTTTTAAATATTTACAATGATGTATTAGAAATTTTCAACTAACGAAAATATTACAACTTAACCTAACCAATCATCAATATGTGATGGCCCCTTGTTAATACGTAAGTACTGAAATTTCTATGATATTATTACATCATTTGTATCATGAATATGGGTAGAATATCACTGACTAAAGTCTTGCCTAGCTTTTAAACAGTTGATTAATTTCTGTTTTTTATTTTTATTAGTTATGGTTAGATAATCTTTTAAATTGTTGTTTGACCTTTTTTTTAAATTGTCAAGGTTAACAGTACATACTGTACTGTAGGTTTGTATGGTCTTGGGTAGATTTGTCACCAGGACAAAACTACCCAAGATTCAGGTCTAAGTTAGGCTATTCCCTGGATAAAATAAGCTAATGGGGGCCTAGGTTCCTATCTTTGGTGACCTCTCCTATCCCATGAGTCAATGGAAAGGCTATTCAGGTCCTGTCAGTCCTATTTCCTACAGACAGCATTTCAGTATTCCCTAACGGCTTATCAATTATGATCCACCTGTTTGTAGGCTAAGGTTAAGAATAATGAAAATTTTTTGTTTCATTTGAAAAAAAAAGGATCTTTTTTCCTTTATAGCACCAGTTAGGTCAACTCTATGCCCTTGATGATTGGTTAGGTTAAGTCATGATATTTTTGTTAGTTTTCACAAAAATATATAGACCTATTCCATTTCCCCATAGGATATACAAGATATGGAACTGGAGGAAGATGATGATATACTGTATGGTATCAGTGCTCCTGCAAGGAATGTTCCTGAGCTTACAGTTGCAACACTAGCTTTGATACAGGATTTACAGGAACAGACAGATGAAAAAGAAGTATCTTATATTATCAAACATTTAGATACTTATGGAAAACAGAATCCTCTACCACCTATTAGTTTCAGAAATATAAGTAAGTGATATTTTTATTTTATATTACTGAGAATTTATTAAAAGATGACTATTTTACACTAAGATTTAGGTTTTGTCAAATTATGTACATAGTTGAGTACTCGAGGAACTTTCTTAAAAATTAACCTATCATGGTGTGTAGAGCCAATAAGCAATAAATTCAGAATTCCTTTTAGGCTTTATTCAGCTTTAAAACAACATGAAAAGACATCAACATCTGTAAAGAACAAAAACAATAATATAAATATCATATATACATTACAATGGAAAGTACACAAAAACAATAGGTAGGTGTACAAATAACACCACATTTCAAATATGATAAACAGGTATACAAATAAACACCATATGGTGTAGGCTAGTTGCTTGTAACACTTAGTTTTACATTCCTAAAAAATAGAAAAACCATGAGCTTATAATTAAGTTTATGAACTCTAGTACAGTTTATTAGTTTGTTACCCTGTGGTATACTTGTGTGCTCTATTTATTTTATTGCAGCTATAGTTTGAAGTGCAATAGGCTAGGCCGCTAGTGTATAAATTTTAAATAGGTTAAGAACAATAAATTATATTTTACATTAGCCAACATTTATTTTAATAAAGTTGAAGGTAAAATTACAAAATCCAGATGCAGTTTGGAAAGAGGACCCATAATTACTAACTTAGCTTACTAAGCTTAGTTTAGCTAAACCTAACCTAGCCTATAGGACTTGTCTCTGAACTGTCTGGATTCTGGAATGTTACCAAGTTGAATTATTCTAATTTTAGATCTTGAATGGTTCAATGTCTCAGAACCTCTGACCTTTGAAGACTTAGACTCTCATATTGTTGTATTGGACTTCTTCACTTACTGCTGTATCAACTGCTTACACATCTTACCAGATCTAGAGGCTTTGGAAGAAAAGTACAAACCTAACAACTCTCCAGTTCTTGTGGTAAAGTAGATTCTAGATGACCTACAAAATCCTTTAAGAAAAACTTTTAGGAGTGGTCATAGGAGCAGTATTTAGAAGCCATAATTTTTGTCAGTGTGTGGAATGAAATAGGCTTGAGTTTGTTATAGTTCTAAATATGTACCACAAACACTAGCTATTCTCAAACTAGCTAGTTTTTGTTAGTATAGTTGGCTGGCTGTACATGTGACAGACGAGTCACTTTTTTCGAAGTGTCTTTGTACCTAAGAAATGTAGCAAAGCCAATATTCACATTTTATAAGTAATCCTATTCTGAAACATATACAGTATACTGGTCCCATTTGAACTGGCTTTACCTTAATTTGGTCAAGTTCAATTGATCAAAATCAGTCATCAAATTTTCCACGAATTAATCTTCTTGTAATTTGTAAAATTTAAATTTAAATAAGTTAAACTAATATTTGGCTTGGAGCCATTAAAACTTCTTTGCAGACAGGACTACACTCGTGTACCTAACAAAATTCTTATAGTCCCATTTTTAATAAAGTTGAATGTCTTAGTTTGATATCAATGTTGTGTTTGTATCTGAGATTCTCGGATACAAACATAACATTGATATTTTTTATGAAAATTTATATTCTCAGAAGATAAATTTTCATAACAAATTTATAGTACTGGTACTGAATTATATTATTTTACCTTTAATTTATTATTTTGTTTAGCAGGCCTATCTTTTAAGCATAGCTTTACATAAAACAAAAATCAGAAAATATTTTTTCAGAAAGATACTGCCACAAAATATTCTGATATACTAAATTAATTTTTTTCCTTATCAGATTGGAATACACACTGGTAAATTTGACAATGAACATCTCACAAAATGTGTAGCTGATGCTACAAAGAAAAATTGCATATCACACCCAGTTGCAAATGACATCAAATGCAAACTCTGGGAAGATCTTGACATTTCATGTTGGCCAACACTTCTAATAGTTGGTATGGTAGTCCTAAAAGATTAACAAGTTTCAAAACTAAAGTTTACAATATTATTATTATTATTATTATTATTATTATTATTATATATTTTGAAAATGCCATTTCAATTAGTTTAATTTTATTCTACAACAAATAACTTGCTTCACAAATATGTACACTAATATTTCTCAATCTTGACAGTCTATTCAAAGTTACCAATAAAGCAATATTTATGATATGCACAAACTTTAAAAAAAAAAGGGTATGACCATCCTCAGTTGTGAATAAAAAAAGGTTACCAGCCAACAGGTCGATTGTGAAGTATGTTAGGTTTCTCAGCTTTGTCATAAACTACTTCCACATTCTCAGGGGAGGAGAATTTTGGGAGAGGAAGGCTTATGCTCAAACTCAGTTGGCTCACCCATCTTAATGGTTTTCTATTATTATTATTAACAATACTTAGATTCTTTTATAATTTTAACAAAATTTTTTACTCCTACATCCTTAACATATATTATGTCAGCATATTTCACTTGTACCTCTATAAATAATATCCTGATGAATAGCCTACCCCATTATGAATCTAGGCAGTTTGCATAAATTATGCATTCATGATTATTATGATCCATTGCTATTATTCAAGATGTGAAAAGTACCCTATTACAAAATAACTATAGTATCCTATGTTAGATGTATAATGAGCCCCCTCCATCATATGACTTTAGATGTTGCGAAGGAGGTTAAACAACCCCAATTAAAAAAAAAAAAAAAAAAATGTATAATGAGTAGAGGTTTCATAACACATTCAGTATAAAGAACTATCGTTTAAGAGTTTATATCTAGCATTTGATGATAAACAAACCTTACATCCATTAGATTAAATAAAAATTATAATATAAATTGCGTAAGTGTGTTAAGTAACACGTTCTTTTTAGGTCCAGGAGGTGTGCCATTATTTGTTTTGGTGGGAGAAGGAAAGAAGGATTTTCTTTTCAATTTTGTCGATGAAACCATCAAATACTTTGAGGGAATAAGGTTAGTGTTGTGAAATGAAATGTATTGCCAATTAACAAAAACATGTAGGCTTTATATATGAAATGTATTGTTCCTTATTTCAGTAATCCTTTTTGATAATGTATATTAAGATGCATTTAGAAATAACTGTATCTTGCGTAGAACTTCCTTCTGCACATTAAATTTGAAATGAATTTAAATGTTATTTAAGTCAGGTTTGAGGAAATTTGGTTTGTTTTAATGTGGTAGGAAAATTAATTACTGTAAGAATATTTTTATTCAGGGAATTGGATCCTAAACCACTTCCTCTTACGCCCAGTTTGCATTTGCCTTCAAAGGATAGTGACCTTTACTACCCTGGTAAGGTTGGAATATTCCACAAAGGTCTGATCATTTCAGACTCTGGTAACAACAGGATTGTATTAACCACTTGGGATGGAAAAGTAAAGGTAAGTTATATATATTATATATATATATAGTTGGATGAATTTTAAGAAACACAAGCTTCTGATATTAAAAATTTTTGTATGGCTACCATCATATTCCCTGATGGGTTTAAACTTGCAGGTTTGCTACATTACAAGATAGGTTAGAACAAAGCCAATCCCATCATGACCTTTGAACCACCCTGTATACACACACACACACACACCTTTGCATTGAAAAACAGTTCTTACGTTTGACATTTCTTCAGACTATATACATTATACACACACCATATATAAAATCAATGTTAATGACACATTTGTTAATAGATATATACACAATAAATTTGTTATTAATAGTTTTGTTGGAATAATATGAAGCATTATGTTATAACACTGAATAAAAATTTTAATTTTGTACAGTATAGATAGACAAATAAATTATTTTTCTTTACAATATTTTTAAACTTTGTGTGAAATGATGCGGGTTAATCATTCCTTTTGTATTTGACAGAGGTTGGTAAAGTTTGTTTTATGATTCCTAAAAAGTATTCACTTGATAAAATTTAGTTTCTTTAAAAAATTTGGAGCTTAAAGCTGTAGATCCCCTCTGTCATATGAACTTAGGTGTTGCAAAGGAGGTTAAATAATCCCATCATTACTTTTTATTCAGTGTTTTAAACTTGGAACAGTTTGGAAATGTAAACAACCATATATACGTATTGTATACATATTGATTAAATTAATAAGAAAAGTGACCAATTAAATTTGCACCATATTTTAGTTGTGTACATTTTCTTAAATTAAAGCAATAAATGTTGTGTTTTAAATGTAATTTGAACATCTTAGGACATAATTGGGTGTGGAAAGAAGGGACTTGAAGATGGATGTTTCAGTTCAGCCTCATTTAATAATCCTCATGGTGTTGCATTTCATCCATCTGGTGTGATATTTGTGGCAGACACGGACAACCATGCCATAAGGAAGGTTAGCTGATTTTGCACTAATAATTAGGCTAAGTTTACAACAACAACCAGTAGTTTTCATGACTAATGCAAGTTGCTCTGAAGGAATATTAAGAATTCTGATTTAATTTCATAAATAATTTCATACGAAGTAAGATGCAAGAGAAATTTTCAAGTCTGTAATCCAAGCTTTTCATTATACCCTCAACTTAATAGGAAGTAGTCAATAGTCCATGCTTATGATTGTAATGTCCTTTGTAGATTAATTTGGAAAGTAAGACAGTCGAAACAGTCGCTGGAACTGGGTGTCAAGGGGCGGATAAAAGAGGAGGCCTTCTGTGGAAAGAGCAGGTACAATAATTATTTCAAAATTTAAACCATACAAGTGTCCAACAAATAGGGTGTTTTAAATATAGCTAAGTAGGCCATGTTCTAATCAAAACCTGTCTGTATATTGTAACAGACCCTTAATGGCACATGAAAATTTAAACGACTGAAACTCTGTAATCATTAACCAGTCATTGATAAGTTATAGAATCACTAAATTTTTAAAGCCCTGCATACACTAACTATATTTTCAGTGTTTCCTTATTTATTTCCTGATTGCAATTGGCCATTACACAAAAAGAAGCAAAACTATAACTGAGGAGTTATCTCATACAAACCCTCACCAGCACCTGATTTCCAGCATTCAACTTCTCCCCTACCAGTTTCTTCGCAAGAGCCTTTTTCGAACTTGTGAATATCTGCCCGCCACCGCTTGAAAGTAAAAGGAATTTCTAATCTTACTCGAAGTTGGGTTTGCGCCACTTTTTATTTTTTGGACACAACCTGCTGAGTTTTTCTGCTCTACAGGTAATCGGCACCAAATTCTTGAAATTTTCCCTCGCTTCTGTTTCCTTTCCTCCGGATCTAAGTGCAGCATTTACAACGAAAATCCAGAAGTGACAGGCCTTCAAATGACTATTTTCGTGAGCGTATAGCTTTCTGGGTACCTTTTCATAATACTTTTTCATCGTCTCAACTGTCTCCTTTATTTCGTTCCAAGTGTGTTTTGGTGCAGGATACAATAGCGCAATTATTGTCTTGTGGGCTGTATCACATTAATGTTGACTAATTATTTTCGTTATTTCATTAATACTCGCATAAATTGCGCTTTGAAAGATGGCCAATTGATGTTGAATCTTCAAATGTTCCGTATAATGCTCCTGTTATTATGCTGGAATTGAAACAGTATCGTCTGTTGGTGACCCTTGGAAAGAAATTTACACTTTTCTTCTCAAATAATCTTCCGTATTTTTGGCAGTACCGCCGCTAACTTTATTCCACTGGAATCTGCAATACGTGCGGCATTTCTGCACAGCCAACATCTTATTGCTTTATTCTTCGTTTCTTGCATGATGTTTACATTGGAATGAGAGGGTTTCCTTTGTTTTATACTTGGCTTTTAACGTGAACGGACGAATTTTAAGAATAAGGGCTGTTAATTCGTAGTCAATCACCAGAACTCATTCCTATTGCCCTTTTCCACCACTGAGTGGCTTCCTATTTATATTTCTGTTAGGCCTGAAAGGTATGCCTATATAGCTATACATTTAAACTTCTCCCACATCTGGAATGCATTTTTACTCATAAAAACTTTCCTCCAGTTTATTAACGCTGGCAAGGTCACAAATTTATTATAATCCCCTTTTACTCGTTTGAAGCTGGACAACATTAAACCATTGAAAACGTGTAATTACTTATTAAAGAAAATATTTTCATATTATTTAAATAAGTGGTAGGTATTACGTAAGTTTTTGTTTTGTTTATGAGAGTAAAAACACTTCTGAAGAAATACAGAAACAAGGAAAATAAAATCTGCCCATATTGCAGGCCATTTCATCTCCGTGGGATGTGTGTTTGGGACACACCCTCGACGCCAGTTCTGATTCCCCGCCAAACCTCCTTTTCATCACTATGGCTGGATTACACCAAATATGGGGTCTCTTTTTAACCGGTGGACAGTGGCTGAAAAAATGGTAAGCTTATTACACTTTTTTTATTACAAATGATTGTAAATTTTAAACGAAATCCATGAAAGCCAGTTGTTTTCAGTTAAGTGATAAAGTTCGTAATCAGTTTCTTAATATATGATTCTTTTATGCGTAATTTTCGTGGAATGGAAAAGGGATAAGCCATCGATTAGTCTTAACTAATTTATAAATGGGTAAAGCTTGAGTTAAAAGGAAAACGTTTTTTTATAGGGTGAGAAGGGAGAATTTTGGGATGAAGTTCTTTGAATACATAGTACAGTAATAAAGGCTAATAAACCTCTATTCATTTACTTGGAAAGTAAAATTACAGATCCCGGGATGATATCTATAGAATATTTAGAAACTAATTTACTTTAAGTACGAAAATTTTAATTTTTGAAATTTCATATCAAATGGTATATCGTGTTTCTTACGAAACCATAGTTTATCATCCTTGTTACTTTTTAATAGTTTTTATCCCGAGGGAACTGTGGTGCGATTGGCGGGGAATGGACTGGAAGAAAATCGCAACACATCATACCCTTTGAAAGCTGGGTTCGCTCAACCTTCAGGAATCGCGATTTGCGGAACTTCTGAAGGTGAAATAGCCTTCATTGCCGATTCCGAAAGCTCTTCCATTCGTCAGTTCTCTTTCGTTAGTGGTGCGGTCAAAAACGTTGCGGGAGGAGGGATTGATCCTACCGTAAGGAATCCTTCGTCGTTGCTGCTTTTTATTCAGCCCTCAATACACGCACTCCAACTTGGTAAAGGACTGAAGGATCTTTTATTATTGTTTCGCAGGATCTTTTTACTTACGGAGACCAAGACGGAACCCCAGATGTGGCGCGGTTCCAGCATCCTTTAGGAGTTGCAGCATTCGCAGATAAAATTTATGTCGCTGATAGCTATAATCACAAGGTATAGTTTTTTTTTTACTATGAACTGTATTTGGTAAAGATTTTATTAGTTTAATATTGTTTCGTTCTATAACATCTTGTTAAAGTTTAGTTGTAAGACATTTCTGCTTCATGAAAGTATATATTATATATATATCCACCTCCCCGCGGGCGGTCTTTCTGGGGTGGATCGCCCGCGGGCTCCTGCCTCCATGTGGCGAGGGGGGTCAGCCGCGGCTGGGGGCCCTGCCGGGTCCCCCGCCCGGTTGCGAAGTGGACTTTTAGCATACCCTGCTATCCTACAGCCCCATCTTTCCTGTCTTCCCCTCTTTCCCCTCTTCCTTGCCCCCTCTGTTTTTTCTGCTTTCTCTGTTCACTTCGCGCGCCCCGTGGGCTGCCGGGGCTGGTCGCTGGGGGTCTCGCTCCCATGGCCGGGGCCGGACTAAGTTGGCTGGTAGGGTGCCCAGGCCTGGGACCCTGGGGGGCCTTGGTCTTTGCTGCCGGCGGGGGAGAACTTTCGACGCTTCAAGGGCCCCTTTTGAAACGGGGGTACCTACATGGGACGAGGCACCCATCCCCCGCCGGCATGCGCTTGGTCCCCTTGGGCCCCGGGTAATCGGTTCCCCGCGGCCCCGGGCGCGAAACAACAATAAAAATTTTCTTTATGGAAACACTTACAAATCTAATGGACCTCGTTGACGACCCGGCTTGTGCATCTGACCTCCCTCTGACTACCTCTTTGGACCTTGGGTCTGGTAAGGGCAGTCGGCAGCCCTCGCCCACCCCGTCTGCTCTCCTTGCCGACACCTCCTCTCCCTCTCTTCCCCAGGCTCGTGGCGCCGCTGCCCGACCCCCGCCAGTGGCGGATGGACCTGCAGTGGACCCCCCGACCCCTGGATCCCCCCATATTCCACGTCCCGATAGGGACCCACCTGCTTTTTCGCCCTCAGGTGGGAAGCCCGCGGCCCCGGTCGCCTCCCACTCCGGTCGGGCCTCATCGCCCCCGGCCCCCTGGGGGACGTGGGACCCGACGTCGCCGTCCGCCTTTCTCGTCTCCCCGTCCCCTCGAAGTACCGGTGGTGTTTGGCCCGACGTCTTCGCTCGGCCTTAGGACGGTGGACAAGTTCCTCGTCCTCCGCCCCTCCTCCTCCAAGCCCCTCCCCACTAACCATGAACGCCTCTTTCGAGCGATCCATGGGGTGACGGGGACGGCTCGTTTTGACCTTCGGCCTCAGAGGGATGGCTCCATTCTGATATGGTCGCGTTCCTCTGTCGAAACCTCTCTGCTCGCTATCCCCAATGTCCTGGGCTGCGGGATTACGGTGTCCCCCCACCCCCGCCTCAATCAGTGCCAGGGCACAATCTACGCTGCTCGTCTTCTACCCATCCCGGTGGAAGACCTCCAGATTGACCTCGCATCCCAGGGTGTTGTGAGGGTGTACCGCTTTCCCGACAGATCGCGATCCCCAACCGCCCCTTCTCCTCGCCTGCTCCTCACTGGTGCCCCCCGTTTCGGTATTCTGGGGCTTTGGTGAGAGACGAGCGTGCGAATTCTCAGTACGACCATACGTGCCAGATCCTACGCGCTGTTTTCAGTGCAATAGGTTTGGCCACGTGAGCAGCTCCTGCCGTCAGCCGGCCCCGTTGTGTGTCCGCTGCGGCGGCCCTCCCCACCCTTTGCCCTGTACTGCTCCGCCTTCCTGCACCAACTGCCATGGACCACACCCTGCTTCATCCCGCTCTTGCCCGTCCTTCCTCTTTGAAAGGGAGGTTCGGGCCCTCTGTTCATCAGAGTTTCTCAGCGCTCGGAGGCGCGGGACCGGTTGCGTGGCTGCGAGGCCCGGCGTGGTGCCTCGTACGCCGAGGCTCTCCGTTCCCGGACCCCGTCCTCACCGGCGGTTCCCAACGCGCCTCCACCCACCGTGTCCGCTACTCCCAGTCCATCCTCTGCCGCCCAGCGGACTCCTACCGCGGCTCCCCGTACTACCAGCGCGTCCCCACGTGCTCCCTCCGCGAACGCCGATGCTTCGTCGGCAACCCCCCCCTGCCCCTTCTACGCCCTCTCCACCGGCGCCTTCGGCCACCCCCATTCCGGATCGTGACCCGCCGTCACCCATGCGGGCCGCACGACGGAGGGGTAGGGGCCGCAAGCGCCGCGCCAGTGGTGACCCCGAAAGGTTCGAAGCCATAAGCCTCGCATCACCTTCCTCACACAAACGCCCCCTTCGCCCTACCGCCCCGGTGTCCTCACCGTCCCCACTGCGCAACCGTTATGCACGCTCCCCCCTGGGGTCCCCGACGGCCCTCGTGGTGGGGGCTGAGATACACCCCTCTCCGGCCCGGTCGATGGACCCACTGGAGGGGGAACTCGCCCGCCTGGTCGGCGTGGGTGGGACGTGCACGCGCCCCCGCGCTTGACCCGCCCCATCTCTCTCCTCGACCTGCCAATGCCTCTGGGTGAGGCATTATTTTCCACTCCCCCTCGTAGTCCTGCCTCCCCCGCACCTCCGGTGAAGGGAGGGGCATTCTGGATACCTCTCGCATCCCCTTCTCTGCATCGCTCTCCCCCGGACGTCCGGGAGACTCCTCTTCTGGAGGACTTGCCTGCGTCTGGTTCCACATCGCCCCCTCGTCGGGGTGACCCTCGTTCGGCGTCCCTCGCTGAACTCCGGGGCTTTCCGATCGGCCCACCCACCCCATGACCATCCTTTACGCTGACTTTCCTACCCCTCCCTATACCTCGCTCCTGCAGTGGAACATCCACGGGCTCCTGGTAGGCCTCAAGAGTCTCTCCTCTCTCCTGGCCTCCAGGTGTCCGGCGTGTTTCTGCCTTCAGGAGACGATCTGGGATCCCGTTCCCTCCCTCGAGTGTCCGGTTACTGCGGGCTCCCTTCCCCGCCTCTCGATGGGGCGGGGAGGGGGGGGCTCCGCGGTCTTCGTGCACCGCTCCGTCCCTTTCCGCCCCCTCCCGCTCCGTACAGTCCTGCAAGCTGTGGCCGTGCGCCTTTCTTTGGGGTGCCAGCTCACGGTCTGCTCTCTTTACCTCTCCCCTAACGTACGCCCTCCACCCGATTCTCTCCGTGACCTAATTCTTCAGCTTCCCCGCCCTTTCCTGATTCTCGGGGACTTCAACAGTCGGGACCCGGCCTGGGGGGACGTTTGCTCCACCTTTCTCTCCGGGACCCTTCTCTCCCTTATGGACGAGCTCGAGTTCACCTTTCTGAACGATGGCTCCCCAACCTGCCTTCACTCGGCCCACGACAGTTTCACCTGTATCGACCTTTCCTTGGTTTCCCTTGAAATCGTGACGGAGTTCACCTGGGAGGTCCTGCCGGATTCTTCCGGCAGTGACCATTTCCCAGTGTGTCTTACCCCGACCCGTCTCCTCCCCCCCCATGCTCCCATGCCGTTCAGGAGCGGCGCCGTGCCGGCCGCCGCTTCTACCGGACCCGCCAGCTGGAGCACAAGATAGAGTTTCAGCGCCTGAAGGCAGTGGCCCGTCGGGTCCTGAAACTGGCCCGGCGTACCTCCTGGCGGAGTTAAGTGTCCGGGATCTCCTCCTCGACTGCCCCCTCGACTGTTTGGCGCAAGGTGCGTAGCTTTGAGGGGACCCGTGTCCCCCCTCGACCCCCGGTGCTTCGGGTCGGGGACGACGAGTTCGTCTCCGATCCGGAGGCCGTCGCGAACGCACTCGCGGCGCACTTCGCAGCCATCTCCAGTTCCGATTCCCCCCATTCCCGCCGCGACCCACCGGATTTTCCACCTCACAGGGATGACCCCTATAATCACCTCTTCCGCATGACGGAGCTTCGGGAGGCCCTCCGCCCCCGACGCTCCTCCGCACCCGGCCCCGATAATATCCCCTATGACTTGTTACGGCACCTCCACCCCTCTGCTCTCAGCTTTGTACTGGACCTCTATAACCGGATTTGGTTGGAGGGTTCATTCCCGGACCGGTGGCGTGAGTCCATCGTCGTCCCCATCCCGAAGCCCGATAAAGACCCCTCACTCCCGTCGAACTATCGCCCCATTTCCCTGACATGCTGCGCCTGCAAGGTTATGGAGGCGATGGTCGCCTCGCGGCTGTCCCTTACTCTGGAGGCGAGTGACCAATACCCTGCTACCCAGGCTGGTTTCCGGCGCTTCCGGTCTACCACCGACCCCCTCCTCTCCTCTGCCACGACGTGCAGGAGGCTTTCTCCCGGCGTCACTTTGTACTCGCCGTCTTTTCGACCTCCAGAAGGCCTACGATACTACTCGGCGGAGCGCGGTCTTTGACTGCTTACGCTCCCTGGGTTTCGTAGGCTTTCTCCCCTCCTTTATTTATAACTTCTTGTCCGCCCGTTCTTTCCGCGTCCGCATCGGTTCTACCCTCTCTGACCGCTTTCCGTTGGAGGAGGGTGTCCCTCAGGGTAGTGTCCTTAGCGTCCTGTGTTTCTCACTAGTGATGAACACAGTCGCTACGGTCCTGCCTACTTCCGTTCGTAGCTCCCTCTATGCCGATGACCTGGCTATCTATTGCTCTGGCCGCCTCCCGTCTTTGGCTGAACGTCGACTCCAGCTAGCCATCAACGCGGTGGTTCGCTGGGCGCCCTCGGTTGGCTATGCTTTCTCACCATCTAAGTCTTCCAGTATGCTTTTCCGTCCTCGGCGCCTCCGTCTGTCGCATACCTTCGCCCTTACCCTTGCCGGCACTCCTCTTCCCCTCGTCCCATCCGTTCGATTCCTGGTATGACCCTCGACGAATTTTTCGGGTTGGGTTCCACACCTTAGGCGGTTGCGGCAATCATCTCGCCGCACCCTCTCCCTTTTGAGTCACCTGTCCCACATGACCTGGGGGGCGGACAGGCGTACTCTGCTGCGCCTGTACACCTCCCTGGTGCAATCCCGCATCGACTACGGCTGGTGGTCTACAGCTCCGCCTCCTCTCCGGCACTCCGTATCTGGATCCTCTTCTCCACCGTGGCCTTCGCCTGGCGTCGGGTGCCTTCCGCTCGTCCCCTGTCGCTAGTCTTCAGGTGGACTGCGGACACCCCCCCCTGCCCCTTCGCCGGGGCCTTCTCATGGCGAAGTGTTACCTTCCCATCTGCCGCCTCCCGAGGTCCCTACTCTTCTCCGCGATCTCCCAGGCGCTACCCCGGCCTGACACGTGGCATTTCGCTGCCTCCCTGGCCGACATCTTTTCGTCCCTGGGGATCCCCCCACCCTCTATTCTGCCGTTCTCCTTCGACCTGTCGCCCCCCTGGCTGACCACCCCTATCTGCCGCTGCCAGGCGCTCCGTGGCCTGCGTAAGGAGTCTCCTCCTACCGTCCTCCGGTCTTCTTTTCTGGCCCATCTTCCCGTACACTCGGACGATGTTCCCGTCTACACCGACGGCTCGCGCTCCCCTGCAGGTGTCGCGGCCGATGTCTTCTCTCCGTCGCTGTCACCTACCTCCCGGGGTATCCCCCTGCCGGTTCAGGCCTCCATCTTTTCCGCGGAGCTCTTTGCCCTTCTGGAAGCCCTCCGTCTGTTATCGCGTTTTTCGCGGTCTTCCTGTACCATCTTTTCGGACTCGCTGAGCGCCCTTCAAGCGCTCGAGCGCTATGATTCCCCGGACCCCCTCGTACGCCTTATTCAACAGGAGTACCATGTCCTGCACACCGTTCACCGGATCCGGGTCACCTTCTGTTGGGTTCCTGCCCATGTCGGTGTTTCCGGTAATGAGGCGGCTGACCGCACAGCCCGGTCCGCCGCCTCGATGCCTCCCTCCCCCGCCCGCTCCCCTTCTCTGACTATGTGCAGGTCTTTCGGTCCCTCTACGACCGCATATGGCAGCAGCCCTGGGACGATGCCACCGGAAATAAACTCTGGTCCATCCGCCCCCGCCTGTCATATTGGGCGTCCTCTTTCCACCGCTCCCGACACAAAGAGGTCGTCCTTGCGCGGCTTCGCATCTGCCATACGCGCCTCACGCACGGCTATCTTATGTCCCGGCAGGAGGCTCCTCGTTGCGCCTCCTGCCAGTCGCCCCTTACCGTCTTTCACATCCTTGTGGAATGCCCCACCCTGTCGTCAGTACGTCGTCGCGCCTTCCCGTTCCTCTCTGATTTCCCCCTCCCCGATCGTTTACGTCTTATGCTCGCTGAGGGCCCTCTCTTCTCGCTTGACCGTCTTTTCCTTTTCCTCTCCCAATCTCGCCTCCTGTCTGAGCTTTAGGTGACTTCTCACCCGTCGTCCGCGGTCCTCCCACTTCTAGTGCCTTTCCCCCGTCTCCGTTTCTCTTTCTCATATTCTGCTTCGCCATGATATCCGCTAGCGTATAGCGGGAAATGGCGGTAAACGCCCCAATACAAAAAAAATAAATATATATATATATATTTTTTTTCACTTTAGTAGGGTCAAACATTGTAATATATAATTGTTCGCTATGTCTTCAATTTCTTATTCAGTAGTCGTCAAGATTGTTGCGGTTTTGATGCGTGTATTTTCAGATAAATCTAATATTCTTTTTCAGATTAAACTCTTAAGAAAACAAAACAATACCTTCATAACGGAAACGATATTAGGCGTTGGACAGCCAGGGGATGTAAATGCAAATTCTAATATTCCAATGGTGAGAGTTAATCGGGTTTTTATTTTTGTATAAAATCTACTGATTTGCCCCCCTCCCCCCCTTAACATTTGGGTTCTGTCAAAAAAAAAAAAGTTAGGTTTCTACTATTTACAAATTTTATCAGTTATTAGTAATGGTAATAATGATATCGTAGACGAGTGTACCAAGTGCGAGGGTTACCAGAGTCTGGAATTAACCAGTCTGAACTGTGAATGATTTTCATAATATATTTGTGTAGAAAAACGAGTTTATCCATTGTATGGTTATCAGTCATACTAAGATTTTATTGGATGTAGAATTTAAAGGTAGAATAAGTCGAAATGTGTTAGGATTCTGTTTTGCTGCACGTTAGTGACGTTACTCCTGCTACTTAAGAATAGTTTCCAATAGAATGTAGTTAGCTATTTGTTTTTATCTAAAATGAAGGAATACTTAATGTTATACGTATTGAAATAGGAGTATGGAGAATTTGTATTGATTCTGGCTTCTTATATCAATTGCTTTTACCAAATTCGGGAAAATACCTGGCTAAAAAGAAGAATTTGAAATCAGTATGCGAGAAATTTATGTTTTAATAATTCACTATTTAGTAAGACTTATTTTTCCATGGGGAGTTTCCATTTCAGTATTCTGGGAATTTATTTCTTGCGAAATAATTCGGGGTTGTAAGAAATTTCAAAGAGTGGGGTTTCCCAATTAGACATATCGAACTCCACGTTACGGCCAGATGACAGTATCATACTGAAGCAAATCATTTGTTAACAACACCAACTGCATTTTGAATTTCTTTTCTTGGATGCATTATTTTACACTTCTCTCAAACAATTAAATTACAGAGAGTACCATTATTCAAGAATACGCAGCAGCTGTTCGTTTTATGAAAATTTTTGGTAGGTCCCAAAAATTTCTAGAGGAAAGTTACCTCTCTCAAAATTTTGTGAATTTTATAACCCTAAAAATATTGATCTGCCAGTTCATCACTGTCGAGTGTGAAGAGTACTTTTTAATTCATAACAGGCCTCTTTCATTTGCTGTTCGAGATAGATTTACATCCCAGAGGTACTCATAGCAGAAGGGGACAAATAAACGAAAATATTTCATTGATATCCTTCGTGAAAATTAAATTACTGGTATACTTTTTTCTCCTTCGTCCATTGCTAGCTGAATGAACCCGGAGGTCTATGTATAAGTCAGGATGGAAAATATTTGTTCATTGCCGATACAAACAATTTTTGTATCAAGGAATATAATACGGAAGAACGGAAGACTCGACGGGTGAGTACTCTCTCTTCTATCCCGTGTGATAATGTCGACCTGTTTATATTTCTATAAAGGCGGTAATGTTACTCGTATCTATTATTACTTTAATATTTCATTTCAGATAGAACTAAAAATTTTAAGTAGTTCGAATATTGAAGAACCATCGGAGGATAGAGTCGATTCCAAAGAATATTTAATCTTTTTTCTTCCTCATAAAAAAGTTAAGGTGAACTTGAAACTTATACTAAACCTTCCTGACCACGTTCATCTTACACCTGAAGCTAACCAGAAATATTCATTAGCATGTAGTGGTAAGTAGCTCTTGTATACGAGCAATGCTTATCTGTAGTCTTTTATATCAATTTCGCGAACAGGATCAGTTCCACCCGCCTAATTTGTGTCACTATAACAGAAAATAAATTGTGAAAAATTTCACTCGCATCGGTGCATAATTAGTGGTCGCTCATGGGGTTATATGCTCTCCGAGTCACTCATTACTATGATCTATTACAGGTGCTAATTAATGCCGTTTTCTGCTCTTTCACAGGTTGGAGTGTTAAATATAGCTATATAAAATAGATTTTAATAGATATGGGTATCCATACATTGGTTTATAATATTGGTTACATTTACTTACGGTGACGGTCATGTCAAAAACACGTGGTTTTTACTTGTTGGACACCAAACAAAGCGCTGAAAAAGTGCTGGAGGAAGTTTTCTCATTTTGGGAAAGAGCCCGCATTAGGCCGGGTCGAAATCTAGTCAAAATGATTTTTTTTTAGATGGGCACTATGTGGGGTTTATGAAATGATATCCTGACCAACATACTCCAAAAGAAAGTTTATTACACAAAACAGCTTTGAAATAAAAATAAAATTTAATTTAAAAATTACCTTCACAATTCACTAATTACTTGTGGATGTGCCTTGGCTCCATTGGCTTTCCATTCAAACTGTGGCAGTCTTTTTCTTGATTCCAGTTGATTGAGGATAAATTTGTGCCGATTGCCGTAGCCAATCCTTTGTTCTGATGCTTTTGTCGCTAAGTTCACTGCACTTTCCACGCTTTGACTGTGGCATGAAAAGGCAGCAATTTTCAAGGGTTCTGTTCTTGTATGCAGTAGCTCTTCATTGCTGAAATTCTTTATCAAAGGTGGAGGATTGATAGCTTCCTTTCTCCAGTCAATCATCTCATAGTAATCTTTGGAATCGAAATTTAGAGATTTAGGAAGCTCAAAATTTCGTGTGCCACTGAAACGTGTCCGACTGAGAAGTATCTTCTGAAGAGCATTTTCTCTGACATGTTGTCTGCTATCAGTAAGCATTGACAGTAAGATAGCTTCGGGATTGGCAAAATAGGCATTATTACGGAACACCGGTTCCATAATAATGAGATGTTTTTCTTCCAATCCTCGCATCAAGACAATCAAATGAAAAAAATTCCGTGCTCCGTCAGTAGCTTTAGGATGGGATTTGATATGAAACCATCCAGGAGCATATGATTTCATGACGATGGTTACCAGTTCTTTCAGATTTTGTTCGGGATGCAAAGTCGATACATATATACAAAGAATCCGGTTTGCTCGGGTAATCCAGCGAGCATGATGAATGACACCTGGAGACCTGCGGGCTACACTTTCAGATACCCATCTAGATTGCACTGCTAGGCACATATCATAGAGATACTTTTGATCACTGCTCAACTCTTTCACGACATTTGGTGGTATATCTTGGACGTTGCCCTGAACTGGTAAAAATGCCACTAAGTCTAAAATGGTTAAATCACATTTCAATTTGGCTCCAATTGAACCTTTAAAGGTATTTGGCCCTGATGTTTTTCAGTCTATGGTTTCAAATATGTCTCTGAAGGGGAGTTCATTCATGTGTAAAAGAGACACGAGCCATTGAACTGATCTATGCAAAAAAATTTCAATCAATTTTATGGTACCAGCAATTCTACCAGTATTGACGGCAGTACCGTCGCATAGCAGCATTGAGAGTGTCGATGCTCGCTGAATCAATTAAGAACGTTATAATTTCATCAGCTATACACCGAGCATTTCCTGCGTCAGGGCAGAGATGGTCTACATAGATACCTCCAGGGTCTTTGATCAGCACATAATGTTGTTGTTTCTCTTTTCCATGCTTGGTTAACGTATCATCCTTTCTTCCATCAAACCCTATACATTCAATATTCACATTTTCACATCTAGATCTAACTATTTTTCTTGCCTACACGAATTCTCTCTCTCTATTTTCTTCCTATCAAGCATGTTAGATTGATCGATTATTCCCATATCTTTCAATGCAGCATTAACAATAGCTGCTGTAGATCTCGAACTCACACGGTAACGGTCTGCCACCAATGGTAATTCATTGTATGAATACCTATTTTGATCATTTTCAATCAATTCCACATCGGGCACGAATTCTAGCTCATTGTCAGTCTTCTATATCTTCGCTAAAGTCATCTACTGAAGAAGATGGTACAACTTCCATAGCCTCTGCCATTTCCACTTGTGACCTTGTTGCCCCTCTTGTTCTTCTCTTGCTCTTGAGAGGGATCGTCTCTGGACAGCGGCAGCTTCACGATCAAATGGCCCTAATTGATTTATTCTTTGCTTTTGGCCTACAAATGACTCCCACTCTACCATTGGGATTTTTACTTCGTATCGACAAAACGGCCTTTCTATTCCTTTATCATAACATTTGCAAGTACAAATGTCAAACATTTCATCATATGAAGCAAGTTTTTTAGCAAAATTTTCATTCCTTTGACGTAGAGGAACCTTGTTCAAGGAAAGAGCTGATCTGATTAATCTTTCCACTGCAGAAGAAATAGATCTTTCTTGAATGACAGGGAAAGAGAACATGGCCCAAATATCTTGAAGATCTTTGGTAACTATATTGTAGCAATCGTTCGCAGTTGCTGATCCCCTTGACTTGATTTTTTTCTCTCTTTTGAATGAAGAAATAGTGTCTGACAACGTCTGCCTTTGTAGGAATCATTGATCGGCGGAATTCAGTGGCAAAACCAAAAGCTGCATTCGAAGATTTGTTTCTGGTTGACATTTTTTCAACCTTTTTAAAAAATTAGAAATCCAGCTTTTATAGAATCATGCATGGATCATAAGTAAATCTAAAGAGCATAAATTCTTATAATTCCTGTAAAAATATATGATAATTAGAACATGAAATTTATTGGTATTGAATTTGAAATTCAACACACATCTCGGTAAATTGATTACACATAAACGATGTTTGTGTAATCAATTTTCTGATATAGCAAATATTTTGAGAAAATGCGCGTGGTGAAAATTTTGAGAAATCCAAATTTTTGAGGTAATTGCCTGAAAATTGCACACGAGATATATGATGCAATTTTAGGGGGGATCATCTCTATGAGAAGATGCTCTAAATGGTCTCCATTTTCATTTGAGAGACTATTTTCATTTTTGGGGCGGAGCCAAAAATAGGAGGGAGTATGCTAGTGGTACGGGGGGGGGCATAAACTTTCTCTTGTAGTATGTTGGTCAGGACCCCAATTCATAAGCCCCACATAGTACCCGATCTGCCACCAGAAATTCGACCCGGCCTAGCCCGCATACAAACACGCCGGAAGGACCACTGTTTGGAGAAGCTTTTGGTCTTGTTCAAAGAGTGGCAGGCTTTGAAAAAGAACAAGGGAAGGCGAAATCCAAAATAAGTCCAAAACGAGACGTCTTTCAAAAGCAAGCTGAGCAATTTGTTCGACATTGCACATGGAAACGCTCTCCAGATGATCCAGTTTCAAGAAGATCGCGACTTCCTTCTCGCTCAAAGAGAACCCGGTCGGCGTGGCACAATGGGCTCCGTCGACAAAAAATTGGCGGAGCAGCAGCGGAAGGTTCCAAAGCTGAAAGCAGAGGAAGACGTCTGAAAGAGGAAAGCAAGCCTCGACATCCCAAACAGCCGAACTTGCTTCTACGGGTTTCTTGAGGGAGCCACTGGGAGGTTGTCCCCCCCCCCCCCCCCAAAAAGAACACGCCAGACCAAGAATATTTTCAACTCACTCAGAATTATCTTCAGACTTAGACAGGACGGGGTGAGTGACCGGATGGCGCTTTACATTGTATCGGAAACAGCTCGCAGCCTTGGCCAAAACCTCGAGGAACTGACTCTTAGTCGATCCTCTGTGAAGCGCAGCCGGAGCATTATCGCAGGCACCAGGCTGAATCGGTCCAGAAAGGATTCCATTCCGGACCAGTGGTGGTGCACTGGGACGGAAAGCTTCTGCTAGACCTTAACTAACAACGAGCAGGTGGACCGGCTTCCCGTCTTAGTGTCCACCTCAGATGGCGACTGCCAGCTCTTGAGAATGCCAAAAATAGCTTCGGGAAGTGGGCAACAGCAGGCACAAGCGGTGTTCGATCTCTTGCAACTTTGGGGACTAAGTGAAAGAGTTGTGGGATGTTTCGACACTGCCGCTGCTAACACTGGCCGTCACTCAGGATGTCGTTTGCTCCTAGAGCAGAAGTTGCAGAAAGAGCTGCTCTACTTAGCATGCAGGCATCATATCATGGAGCTAGTTCTCGCCGCAGCGTCTACCCCTGTCATGACACAATTTCTGGTCTTAAAGTTCTGTTATTCAAGAGATTCCAGCAACAGTGGAACTACATCGACAAAAGCAAGTTCCAAACAGGTATCGACGACCCCACTGTTGGTCCATCCCTATTACCAGCCAGAGAACTACTTCTGAAGTTCGCCAAAGACCAAATCCAGCTCGAAACGTACCGAGACGATTAACAAGAAATTTTTGGATCTCGCCATTGTCTTCCTTGGTGGAAATCTTGAATCGCCGATTCGATTCAAGCGCCCAGGTGCGATGCATCACGCTCGCTGAATGTGCATGGTCCTGTATTCTATCAGGATGTGGATGTTCCGGGAGCAATTGCAACATCTCACACCGAAAGAGAAAACATGCTTGCAAGACATGAGCATCTTCGCTGTGACAGTGTACCTGAAGGCATAGTTCACTGCTCCGATGGCCGCTTCCGCTGCAGCCCAGGACCTTTGCCTCTCGGAATCATTGAGGTCGTATCCACAGCAGAAGATCTCCAAAGCAGCCAATCAGAAGCTGGCAGGACAGCTTTGGTACCTCTCTGAGGAAATGATTCCATTGGCCTTCTTCGATGCTGATGTTCCATCTGTAACGAAACGTCAGATGGTTGCAGCCCTATACAAGAAAGAGGGTGGAGAGCAGATTCCAAAGCGTGACAACTCGCCTCTCAGTTCGTCTTTGGAGAGCCTTGTGACGAAGAATTCGATGAGGTTCTTCGAACGACTGCAATTGTCTGCAGGTTTCTTGAACAAAGATCCGGATGAATGGGAAAAAATGTAGTAGTTCGAGCTGTGGCCCTCGTCCAACAGTACAGCGGCCGCCACACCAAATGACGAGCAGCAGCTGCAGTATCTGCTGCAAGTAATGTCGGAGCATCGCCGAAGTTCCCGGATGCCAGAAAAAGCTCTCTGACTGGGCGACAATGAATGGTTGCCAACCATGACACCCCAGTCGTAGAACGGATGGTACTCATCCATTAACTCGTGGATGCGGGGAACCCAGAGGCGGTGGAGCTGTAATGCATACCTCAACTTCAGTGGGTGAGAGCTAAGAAATATTATATACAGGGTGTCCGAGAATTATCTGTACAATTTTTGGTTATTATTAAAAGTCAACCATGAAGTGTAGAAATTCCAGTGTTGTCCCATTTTACAGAGAATCTCATTAAGTTTTTTCTGATACCAAGTTTTGACAAGTTTTTTAGAAATTCCAGTGTGTCCGAACATTATCTGTACAATTTCATCTTTTAATAAAATTCTTGATAACACACGTAAAATTCTTAAACAAGATTATTTAGAATCTGTATTTTCAAAAGTTTCTTTTATTAAAGTAACGTTGTTACAAACATTCGATATGTGCACCATTAGTGATTCGCAAAACATCCAATCGATACTCCAAATGTTGCCATGTACGCTGCAGCATATCCACATCAATTCGCTCAATAGCAGCTGTGATTCTTGCTTTTAAATCATCAATGTCTGTCACCCGCGTACATTTCTAAAAAACTTGTCAAAACGTGGTATCAGAAAAAACTTAGAGATTCTCTGTAAAATGGGACAACACTGGAATTTCTACACTTCATGGTTGACTTTTAATAACAGCCAAAAATTGTACAGATAATTCTCGGACACCCTGTATACTGGGTGATCCAGATAAATGGGACCCTTAAAAAAAAGCCAAATATTCTTAATATTTAATTCCTTTCATAAAAACTATATATCATTCGAAAGAGTAGAGTTACAAGTTTATTATGAAATATTTATTTTTTTAAAATGACTCCTTTCAAATGTGCTCCATTAGTTGCCAAGCATTCCAGTGTTCTCGCTTGTAAGTTCTGCATCACTTTTGCAAGTGTGTGCGGTGGTATGGCCTGTATCTCATTTGTGATGGCGGCCTTCAATTCTTGCAAGGCCGTTGGGTTATTTCTGTAGACCCTACTCTTTAAATATCCCCAGAGATAATAATCTAAGGGAGAAAAATCCGGAGACCTTGCGGGCCATTCAACGTCTCCAAATCTTGAGATTAACTCGCCTGGAAACGTTTGACGCAAAACTGCCATGCAGTTCCTCGTGGTATGGCAGGTAGCTCCGTCTTGTTGGAACCAGTGGTTTTCTAGACAAAGATCTCTTAATTTAGGAATAAGGAAATCGGTCAACATTTTTTCGTAGCGATCACCATTTACAGTGACCGTGTTTCCGGTGGAATCCTCGAAAAAGTACGGCCCTATGATCTGAGATGCAGTAAGACCACACCAAACAGTTACACGCTGACTATGCAACGGGACCGGTAATATTCAATGGATTTTTGTTGCCCAGAAACGACAATTTTGTTTGTTTACAGTTCCATTCAAGTGTAAATGGGCTTCGTCTGACATAATCAAAGTTGCTAGAAAATTGGTGGTCATTTACCTTCTGTTGGATCCATTGACAAAATTGTCGTCGTCGTGCGAAATCTCCATCGTTTAGTTGTTGCACTGTTTGAATTTTATATGGAAAGAGCATTAAATTTTGCTTGAATATACGGTGTGTTGTTCCATATCCAACTCCTAACAGCTGAGAAGCACGTCTGATGCTTATGTTAGGATTATCCTGTACAATTTCATGAGTTATGTTAATGATCTCGTCTATCCTTGCTGTGCGCACTCTTCCAGTTGGTTTTCTTTTTCCAATGTTGCCAGTTAGAGAAAAATTTCTGACACACCGACGGATTACTTTCTTAGAAGGTGATTTTGACATCTGAAAATTTGTCTTGAAAGATCTTTGAGCTGAAACTACACTTCTTCCATGCTCATAATATTGCTCAGTTATGAAACGCAGCTGTTCCACAGTCCATGCAGTCATCTTGAAGGGTTAGTTTTAACTAACAATTTTATTTTGTTTTGTATCTTATCTTGTCTTGTATTGTCAAAACCTATGCAATCCTGTACAAACTTGTAACTATCCTCTTTCGAATGATGCGTATGATTTTATAAAAGGACTTATACTTTAAGAGTTACAGGGGTTTCTTTTGGGTCCCATTTCTCTGGATCACCCTTTATATATATATATACACCATCCCCTCGATTAAGTACTCCGGCTTGCCGGGCCGAGGGGGCTCGCACACCTCGTGGGTTGTTAGGGTTTCCTCAACTGCTCGCGGGGTGTGGGCGAAGTGTTACCTAGTTGCGTTTTTTTATTTTTCCCCCTTCCTTTTCTTTTTGCTCCCCTTTTTTTCATATCTCCCGGAATTTATCTTGACTCGGTCATGGGCCTCTGTCAATTGTAGTATCCCCCCCCCCCCCCCTCTGTTTGTATTTTTCAGTCTTGGGGGCATCGCTCCGTGGCTGAGCCGTGCTCTGGGGACGGTTGGGCGCCCGGACCACTGCTGCGTCTGGATTGGGTCTCTGCTAGGCCCTTAACGGACAAATCTCCGGAGAGCCAATCTACTGTTTTTAAAACGACAGTCAGGTTGGGGGTCGGGCTACCCGGGACGTTGGGCCTGCGCCTTGAAGGATGCAGCGGCGGACTGGTGCATTGCCTTGGGTCCGAGGCTGTCTTTCTTGTAATTCTATTGTTTATGGGTACAATTTCAAAACTTCAATCCCCCCATGTTGACGACTCTGGCCCGTCCTTGTATTTGGATAAGACTTCTACTTCTGGTCGTTCAGCGGCCTCTGCCTCCGTTGGATTGACCTTAAAGCCATATGGCCCCCTCTCGTCCTCGCTCCCCTCGTTCTCTCGCCCACTCTCGGTTACCGTCACACATGGACCTGTTTCTGCTGTCAATTTCTGTCCGGTGGACAGGTTCCTTGTTCTCCGCCCTTCCGCTGCTCGCTCCCGGGCAACTCGGAACGGGTGTTTCAGCGTCTTAAGACGGTGGGGATTCCCTGCCATACGATATCCGCCCTCTGAAGGATGGGTCTCCTCTTTTGAAGTCCCGTTCTTCGGGGGTGACTGAGTCCCTTCTACAGTTGCAGGATGTTCTGGGTTGCAGAGTTTCTGTGACTCCCCATCCGTAACTGAATAGCTGTCAGGGCACCATTTTCGCTTCCCGTCTGCTGTCAATCCCGGTTGGCGAGTTGCAGGAGGATCTTGCCCCCCAGGGGGTAACGAAGGTCTTCTGCTTTTCGTCGCGCCGGGATGGTGCTCTTATCCCGTCCACTCGTCTGCTCCTGACCTTTGACTCCTTGTGCCTCCGGCCCAGGTGTTCTGGGGCGTGGGTGATCGCCGGTCGTGCGAGTTTTCGGTGCGGCCGTACGTGCCTGAGTTCGGCCGTACGTGCCTGACCCGGTTCGGCCATGTTACCCTCACGGCGGCACGCAGAGCTAAGCTATGTGTCCGCTGCGGTGGGCCTGCGCACCCTCCCCCATGCACGAAGCCCCCGTCGTGCTCGAACTGCTCGAGGGCCCACCCTTCCTCCTCTCGGGACTGCCCCATTTTCAAGTTTGAATTCGAGGTGCGGTCCTTAAGGACTACCGAATTCCTTAGTGCGCGGGAGGCGCGCGATAGGGTCCGTGACCGGGAGCCGCGGCTCTTGGCTCCGGCGGGTCCTCGGGCCCCTCCCGTGCTACCCCGGCGTCTACCGGAGTGGTGCCCCCCTTGGAAGTTCCGGGGGTTGGTGGTCCTCCTTGGCGCCGCGGGACCTTCTTGTCCCCCTGCCTCACTTTGTCATCCCGTCTGATTCCCTGCCTACAAGTGCCCCTTTTCCCTCTCCGGCTTGGGATCTGGATCCTTGCCTACCCGTCTCTCGGGTGGGAAAGGTGATGCCCCGAAGGGGAGGAGGAAGCGTCACCGTGGTCGGAGTCCTCCAGACCCGTTCATGACCACTGCTCGCCCCTGCTTCCCCTTCTTCACCGGAGGGGAAGCGGCGCGCCGCTCCTAATCCGCTCGGGACCCCCCCCCCCCCCCCCCCCCCCCCCCCCCCCCCCCCCCCCCCCCCCCCCCCCCCCCGTCAAGTGTTCATTTCCGTTAGCTGTTCTATAGTCTTCGTCCTGTGTTCGCTCTGCTATCCACCTTTCTTTTGGTGGCCATGAGCGGTCATACTTTGAAAAAATATATATATAATATATATATATATATATAATATATATATATATATATATATATTTTCGCCTTTCTGTCTGTGTGTCCTTTATGCAAGCTCAAACCGTTTGACCTAGAGCTACCAATTTGGCACGGGAACCTCTTATGGGATGAAGAATGTCAACACAGAGTCGGTCAGCCTGTCTGTCTGTCTTACCGGCGGCAATGTGAAGCTCAAGATTTTCATGACTGTTCTTTTTTATAGTTTTATTGGCCAAATAATTCAACCGACAGTAATTATTTGGTCAGCGGGGTTTTGGGGAATATCTGATCAGATTCAGAAATCTTGACACAATGTGAAGCTCAAAATTTTCACGGCTGCATTCTTTTCTGTAGTTTAGCCTGTCTGTGAAATTTATCCCGGGCAGTAATGGTGGAAGGGTGGGGTAATGGGGGAGGGGGTTAGCCCCCAAGTTGCATAAAGGGGGTGAGGGGCTTTTGGGGAGCATTCAGTTGACCTAACCGGGCATTCAACCCGGGCAACACCGGGTACCTCACCTAGTATATATATATATATATACACACACACACCAGGCATGGGGACGAGGCTTGGCCTCAGGCCGAGGCCTTTTTAGGTGAGGCCTCACAAGGCCTTAAGATTGTTAAGCTGAAGGTATTTGCACTCAAAGGTGGATATTCAGATGCAAATAACAAATGTTGCACCTTTGGGTGCAGATACTCACTTTGAAATCTTTTACGAATAAGATCTTCCATGCTTTGGGAAGGCTCAACAATCTAGCCTAGCCTAGGCCTAAAGCTCTTCCAAAGGTAACCTACCGTAGCCTCGCACTAGCTTGTATCTCTTCTTTTTTTTTAAATACATATCCATACGGAAAACCAAGATTCTACTCAAAATTAATAAACAAAGACACCTCACTCCACTTACCTTATAAAAGGGAATTATTAAGAATTAAGCACGTTCATCTATCACACGCGGCCACACCATAACACCGACATGCTGTGTGTTTACACTTGCCGGGTCACACAGTCAGACAGTTGCCAGAACATCCTGGGCACCATAAATTAGCCCAATAACTTTTTATTTCCAATTTCATGCAGTTCTTATTTCTCATTTTAATATAACCCGCAATATTTCAAGTATTTATGATCATATGGAAAATTATGATGTGAAGATGATCTAGCAAAATATTTCAAGATTGTACTAACTCACTGAGTGTTGATCGTATAATTTCTGAATGGCTACATTTATTAGCGACTCCAGCGAGCATTACAAACAGAGCTACATTTGGAGATGCCTTATTTTTTTTAAATTTTGCATTTTTATGTATCTTGACAATAAGAAATTGTGGTCTTAAAGTCTACCAAAGATCATTAATGTAATTTTAGCTTGTACTGAATGTGACAGATGTTTCTGATGTATGGTAGGCCTATAGGTATAAAGTTTATATCATGCCATTATTATATATAGCTAGTGATGGATCGAGTGGTCGGTTTTTCACAACCGCGGTTGCGGTTGTCGAATTTTTTCCAACCGCGGTTGCGGTTATCATATACTAGGAAAAATGCGTAATTATTAACTGGATTTAGCCACTATAGTGCGATTTAGCCACACTTGGTACATATATACTAAATAGTATTTATTAGTAATACCTTATGTTGAACACAAGTTTTGCAATACACCGCTACCGCTATTTGTGTGTTGCAAAACTTGTGTTCAACATAAGGTATTTACTAAATAAATACTATTTAAATGAAGTATATTCTAAACTTATATAGCTATTATGAAAGAATAGGTCAAATTAATTAAAACCATATTTTGCACTAAGTGTGTTACGCATAAGGAGACCCATCATTTTCTTTTTAAAAAAAGAAATATTTCTAATTAACCTAAAATTAAAATTAACTAAGCTTTTACAACCGCAACCGCACTTATGGAACGGCGGTTGCGGTTACGGTTGCGGTTGTGAATTTTTGTGCGGTTGTAGTGCGGTTGCGGTTATTCGATCCATCACTAATATATACGATAATAATATAATAACGATAATATTAAAAATATATTTGCACCCGATATGTCAACATGTTATATATGTAATTTGATTCAAGAGTATATTTGCACCCGATATTATCCATTATCAGACATTTTTAGTTATATGTATAATACTTTATATTATTAAAAGTAAATGAAAAAGACAAAAAAAACTTGTTTGCAAACAAAATAATAATTTACATCTCGGTTATAATGCCGATACTGTATTAGCAAAATTATTGTTTGCATCCGATATATATTTATTTCAAATCATATTTAGAAGTTTGTGTGTTACAATTTACGAAGGGCAAAAAACAAAATTATCAACGCCAGTAGCTAGTTATCAGTACTATACTAGGTGGTATTCTTTAGTTTGGCCTATTTTTTGTTATAGAAATACATTACAATAGTTTATACACAAATAACACACACATTATATGAGCTCGGTTCAACTGATAGATTGCTTTCCCACACTAGTTTTGCTACATTAAGTCAATTGGTCTACTGCTGACTGAATAATATTTATATACCGCGACATATATATTTATTTACTAAGGTCACAGTGACCTGTCACTAATCCGTTGGTCACCTAACTGAATAGTATTTATCAAAGACTGCCGCCTGACTAGTCCCCTGTCTGAATAATATTATCAAAGTATGCCGCCACATATGGTCGCCTGTCAGGTCATGGTCCTCACCTGAAGAATCTCCAGTTCTTACCCCAACGCTACTGGGGATTGAAAATTACAGAACAAAAATCAGGATTCCCTAAGGCCTCACGAAAGTCATGAGGCCTCCACTTTTCAGCTGCCCTCGAGGCCAAGGCCATGGCCACTTTTGAGGTCCGAGGCCTGCAAAATATGTAAGAGGCCAGCCTCGAGGCCAGGCCTCAGCACCATGTCTGATATATATACTGTATATATTTTTTAATTGGGGTTGTTTAACCTCCTTCGCAACATCTAAGGTCATATGATGGAGGGGACCTACAGCTTTAAATGGGATCCGAACCACGGGTCGCTAAATAATCTGAGCACGGAGGATGGTTTCCCATCCAACTACTACCCAGAACCAATGTCGCTTAACTTTGCTGATCTCCGGGAAGCAGTGTTACGACATTGGCCACGACGTAGCCCATATATGAAAAATTATTTCACGAAAGTGACACGTGAAAAGTATTTATGATGAATAAAACCACGAAGGAAAAAAGAAACACAAACGCTTGAGCACCCGTTTGTGTTTCTTTTTCCTTCGTGGTTTTATTCATCATATATATATATATATATATATATATGATACACACAGACCGTGCACCGTGCATGGAACAAGGAACTCTTCTGGATAATTAAATCCACTATAGTCCGAATAAGTAATGGTAAATGACAAATACGGTACCATAGTTTTTCTTTTTCATGATGCAAGCCCGACGTGGGCAACGGGTCTCTCGCAAAGAGGTCCCATAAATATAGCTTCCCTCACCAGCTATCTGCAAAGCAGACAGGATCCAGCTTTGGGACATGGATAGCTGGTGAGGGAAGCTATATTTATGGGACCTCTCTGCGAGAGACCCGTTGCCCACGTCGGGCTTGCATCATGAAAAAGAAAAACTATGGTATTTGTCATTTACCATTACTTATTCGGACTATAGTGGATTTAATTATCCCAGAAGAGTTCCTTGTTCCATGCACGTTCTGTGTGTATCATAAAAACTCAGGGAACCATTCTGAGTTCATTCCCATATATATATATATATATATATATATATATATATATATATATATATATATATATATATATATATGTGTGTGTGTGTGTGTGTGTCCTCTTCCGCATGACGGAGCTTCGGGAGGCCCTCCGCACCCGGCCCCGATAATATCCCCTATGACTTGTTACGGCACCTCCACCCCTCTGCTCTCAGCTTTGTACTGGACCTCTATAACCGGATTTGGTTGGAGGGTTCATTCCCGGACCGGTGGCGTGAGTCCATCGTCGTCCCCATCCCGAAGCCCGATAAAGACCCCTCACTCCCGTCGAACTATCGCCCCATTTCCCTGACATGCTGCGCCTGCAAGGTTATGGAGGCGATGGTCGCCTCGCGGCTGTCCCTTACTCTGGAGGCGAGTGACCAATTCCCTGCTACCCAGGCTGGTTTCCGGCGCTTCCGGTCTACCACCGACCCCCTCCTCTTCCTTAGCCACGAGGTGCAGGAGGCTTTCTCCCGGCGTCACTTTGTATTCGCCGTCTTTTTCGACCTCCAGAAGGCCTACGATACTACTCGGCGGAGCGCGGTCTTTGACTGCTTACGCTCCCTGGGTTTCGTAGGCTTTCTCCCCTCCTTTATTTATAACTTCTTGTCCGCCCGTTCTTTCCGCGTCCGCATCGGTTCTACCCTCTCTGACCGCTTTCCGTTGGAGGAGGGTGTCCCTCAGGGTAGTGTCCTTAGCGTCCTGTGTTTCTCACTAGTGATGAACACAGTCGCTACGGTCCTGCCTACTTCCGTTCGTAGCTCCCTCTATGCCGATGACCTGGCTATCTATTGCTCTGGCCGCCTCCCGTCTTTGGCTGAACGTCGACTCCAGCTAGCCATCAACGCGGTGGTTCGCTGGGCGTCCTCGGTTGGCTATGCTTTCTCACCCTCTAAGTCTTCCAGTATGCTTTTCCGTCCTCGGCGCCTCCGTCTGTCGCATACCTTCGCCCTTACCCTTGCCGGCACTCCTCTTCCCCTCGTCCCATCCGTTCGATTCCTGGGTATGACCCTCGACGAATTTTTCGGTTGGGTTCCACACCTTAGGTGGTTGCGGCAATCATCTCGCCGCACCCTCTCCCTTTTGAGTCACCTGTCCCACATGACCTGGGGGGCGGACAGGCGTACTCTGCTGTGCCTGTACACCTCCCTGGTGCAATCCCGCATCGACTACGGCTGTGTGGTCTACAGCTCCGCCTCCTCTCCGGCACTCCGTATGCTGGATCCTCTTCTCCACCGTGGCCTTCGCCTGGCGTCGGGTGCCTTCCGCTCGTCCCCTGTCGCTAGTCTTCAGGTGGACTGCGGACACCCCCCCCTGCCCCTTCGGACTCGCTGAGCGCCCTTCAAGCGCTCGAGCGCTATGATTCCCCGGACCCCCTCGTACCCCTTATTCAACAGGAGTACTATGTCCTGCACACCGTTCACCGGATCCGGGTCACCTTCTGCTGGGTTCCTGCCCATGTCGGTGTTTCCGGTAATGAGGCGGCTGACCGCACAGCCCGGTCCGCCGCCTCGATGCCTCCCCTCCCCCGCCCGCTCCCCTTCTCTGACTATGTGCAGGTCTTTCGGTCCCTCTACGACCGCATATGGCAGCAGCCCTGGGACGATGCCACCGGAAATAAACTCTGGTCCATCCGCCCCCGCCTGTCATATTGGGCGTCCTCTTTCCACCGCTCCCGACACAAAGAGGTCGTCCTTGCGCGGCTTCGCATCGGCCATACGCGCCTCACGCACGGCTATCTTATGTCCCGGCAGGAGGCTCCTCGTTGCGCCTCCTGCCAGTCGCCCCTCACCGTCTTTCACATCCTTGTGGAATGCCCCACCCTGTCGTCAGTACGTCGTCGCGCCTTCCCGTTCCTCTCTGATTTCCCCCTCCCCGATCGTTTACGTCTTATGCTCGCTGAGAGCCCTCTCTTCTCGCTTGACCGTGTTTTCCTTTTCCTCTCCCAATCTCGCCTCCTCTCTGAGCTTTAGGTGACTTCTCACCCGTCGTCCGCGGTCCTCCCACTTCTAGTGCCTTTCCCCCGTCTCCGTTTCTCTTTCTCATATTCTGCTTCGCCATGATATCCGCTAGCGTATAGCGGGAAATGGCGGTAAACGCCCCAATACAAAAAAAAAAAAATGAAAAATGTGTGTGTGTGTGTGTGTGTGTGTGTGTCCCTTAAGTCTGGAACCATAGGGTAAAATAAGCAATTCATGTTTTTCCATTTATGCAAGTGCCCATGATGTTTTGAGTAAGGAAGAAAGTATCCAAGTAATTCTGCTCAGTGGAAAAAAAAAATTATTATAGTTGCATCAGAGGTCAAGGTCAAAGTGGTCAAACGTCAATTGACTGTTCATGCCATAACTTCTGAACCGCTCTACATAAATTGGTGAAACTTCAAATGTGTACGAATCATTAAAAGACTGTTTTGAGCAAGACTCGGGGTCCCCGCATCGAAGGTCAAGGTCGCAAGTAGAGGAGACATGTTGTTTCGACATGGTTCTCACTTGAAAATCTTGCCACTAGCATAATTGACCATGTACACATCAACCACCACCCAATAAATTCTTCCTCATATACATGTCAGACACTGATCTAAAGGGTGTTGCAGAAGCTGGGGGAGGGGGGGAGTTCTGTCTGGACAAACCACAATAAATTACATAATTTTTTCTTTAAAAATGTGATCCTGAAAGAAAAAAACCACCAGCACTTTTGCAACACCCCTTGCATAAAAAAAAATCCTTACTAATATACAAAAATGAACCTAATTTAAATAGGAGTGAGTCCTCAATATAGCTTTTGCTTTTCAACTTTCAGCATATATCTTTGCATTTGATTTTTTTTTACTTCATTCTTATCCTGCTTATTTGATGATAATTAATTCACAACAAAACATTTTATAATAATGTATTATTTTAGCAAATATTTTACTACTTAATGGTGTATTGTTTATCATTATATAATTTTTATTGGGAAGGGAAGAGAGAGACCAAAGTGGGAAAATCACGAGCCAGTGGAACTCAGGGTTTCATGAGTGCATTTATCAAGGTGAGGGAGTTGGAACTAGTTCCTCATTTTCTACTTTAATGCCTCAAGGTGAAACCTAGCGCTTTAATCGGTGAAATACAAAATTGGAATCCAGAACCTTCAGCATAAAAGACTAGCATTCTACCACTACAGGGTTTCCATTTAAATGGAGACTATAGGGAGTAATTAATGTTTTTTTTTCCCAGATTTGTGAGGGTAAATGTAATAAAAGTACCAATATCCTTTCCAATCTTTATTACTCCCTATGGTTCCATTTAAATGGAACACACTGTAGATTAGGTCATTTCTAGTGGTAGTCTATCTATCAGCACATATTGATGTTAATACACAAAAGTTTAATGATGGTAGAATGACTGCTGTGTTCAAAGTTCTGCAAACCTAACTTTTACATACTTTCAGGAGATATTTGTGTGCAGCAATTGGAAGGAACAGTGGATTATGAAACAAACGTTTCTCTTGAAGTAGACTTATCCATCAATGAAAGTGCTAGAGTGACTGTGTCATCAAAACTTTTCTTGTGCTTCAATGAAGGAAAATGCACTATGAAAGAAGTGTTAACAATGATCAAATTCTTAAGAAATGAAAATGAAACCAAAGATGATATTAATGTGGATGTAGAAGTAAAACCAGAGTTATAAAAACTTATTTAATCTTATGTACAGAATGGTCTTACAACCTAATTATTGAAGATATTTCACTTTTTATATAAAAATTTGAAACTTAATTAACTTTTATTTCTACTCGCTAAAATTCTCGCAATCCTTGCTTTCTTCCCTTTGCCTTTAAGTTCTCTTACTCTGTCCATTTCTTCCGCGAAATCTTCATGTTCATCTCTGAACAAACCATAAGAGCGAAGAGTCATCATCAGATTGTGTATCTCGATGTGCCTGGGATAGTAGTTAACAATGTCAGGCCTTAGATCTAAAGGCTTCATAGATAATCTCTCCACGACTGAGCCAGAAGGGGGTCGAACTGATTCACTGAATATTTTGTTGCTTAACCTATTCATTCTTTTGGCATAGTCACTTGAATTGGAGACAAGACGAGCATATTTGTAAATAGATGATTTGACTGGTAAATTAGCACTCATTATCAATAGATTAATATCTTAATTTGTATCAGAAAAGCTTAAATCTGCAAGAAATGAAAATTAGAATTAGTTGTATTAGTGTAATGCGTCTTTCTATAGACATACTTTAAATACTGACTTCCCTTTAATAGTCAAAATAGAACTGTAAAGATAGTTTTATATAAATTTCAAAACTGGATTGTTCCAATTTACTCGTTTGATCAGCTAGACTAGAAAACTTTTCAAATGTTAATTTGCAACTCTTTATTGTCAATTTCCAATTTTATTTTCAAAGTAAAACCAGAAATGAAACCTCCATCATTCTACATAAGAAACTGAAAATTTAATTTTTAATTTAGTTTCATATATTATTTAGCAAGGAGTTTGTTCAAGAACCAAAATTGCACTGCTTAATTGCTAACAGTTTGGTTGTCTCGGAAATTCAGCAAAACTCTTGTTTTACTCAAATTAAAAAATTGGCAATCCTATCCAGGTTGGTACCTGAAAATCCAAACTAACCATTTTGTTATAAAGCTACCTATTTTCATTATTCTAATGTAATTTTGATACTTAATTTACACAAAGGTATTAAAACAGCTTAATTTGGCACTATTTATTCAAAGCAAATATAAAATAAAAGGGTCTACCTTTCATGTAAAAATTTCCTTATTTTGTTTGAGGCAAATTCTTCCTCCCTCCATAAGAAATAAATAAACTGACATGCATATTTTTGCTTCAGAATTCAAGTGCATTGTCAGCACCTCTTAGATGCCTATATATTCTTACTAGCATCTCAGCCTTCTCTCTACTTAGCCTATTTCTCATCTTGCTCCACACTGGTCCAGATGTGGAAAATATTCTTTCCAGTGACCCAGAACTTGCTGGGCAGCTGTGTGATGAATGTTGTGAAGTATCTGAGTTTTTAATTTCCTTCATTTCAGCTATTTTCCACCAGTATGTAGCATCTGTATTACTGACTATATTTCCCATCAACAGATATGCTGGAAATATAGGTTTGTCTTTTAATCTAAATGAATAATATCCATAAATATGGTTAATTTTTACAGGGTTGGTACCCAAAAACCCAGCACAATATTCTGCTGTCTTTTTTGTACTTCCAGCATCTACTGCTGAAATCAGATATGGCTTTTTTTTATTATGAATACTGTGCGCAATAATAGGATCATTACCTACTGAACTCCAGCCATCTCGTATAAGGGTAATGGTACAATCATCAAGATTAAGGTCATTCTTCATTTCATGGATTACTTCATCATTAACTCTTATTAACAGATCAGATGCCAACCTTTTCCTGATCCTTAGACCTTTGATTAATTTTATAAATTCTTTATTTTCTAAAACGTTGAAGGGTATGTTAGCTGAAAAAAGAACCTTGCAACTTGTAAACCTAATTCTTCCTTTTAGTCCACAGTCGTTCTTACCACAAATGGTGTAATTGATCTTTGCCTTTTATGCTTTATTGGTGTTGAATGACAGAATGTGGATGATGAAGAACCCACACTGGTGTCACTCATTTCAGGCACATTTTCACTTATAATCTTTGGATCATCTTTGCCAGAAGCCAAAGTTGGAGGAAGTGAATCGGTTTCAACTGATGCTCCAAATTAGAGTCTCGGCATACCTCTTGCCTCATTTTCAAAACATTCCACTTTTCTTTTTACTGCATTTCTCTAGATGATGTTTCACACACTCAATTTTTCGAGTGATACTTTCTTTGCAATAATTGCATAGTACTCTAGTAGGCTGATCACTTAATAAAGTCGAGTTTGGCATCTTAAAAATTAAAATTTGAGTTAGGTCTAAATAAAGCTGAAATCTTCTGTTAAGAAATAAAGGAAAGATTAAAATTAAAATGGAGAAAATTCTAATATGTCATTATTATCTCTCATATCTGAACTTTCTGTGAAATAAAGGTCTTTTTAATATATATTGTAGATTAGATAAATAAAATAATAGATATATTAGGCACTACATAATTATCGAACCTTTCTAAAAAAAAATTTTCAACCCATCAAAAAAACAAAAAACCCAGTTGGGTTGGGGTTTTTGTGAAAAACCTAGGTTTTTGCCAACCCTGAATTTTTATGCAACCAATTCTCTGTTACTTCTTTATTTCTAAGTTTTAGCTGAAAATTGAAAAATACATAGTACTGTAGTGGTTTATAAAATAATATAGCTTATTCCTGTCAGCTATATATCCTAGATATTTATAACCAATCATCTTAGTTTACATAGTGCCTGGGAGTATATCATGAGCAAACATTTAACATTAGTACCTATGTAACTACATGTATAATGGTTATAACTACAGTACAGTACTTATTACATCTTTATCATATACATGTTCTTTTTGAACATTCATCTTATATATTTAACTGCTTCTCTGGTTAACTAGGCACAATATTCTGCCATTTTCTTTTGGCTACCAGTATCTACTGCAGAAATTAAATATGAACTGCTCCCATTGTGAATATGATGAACAATAATGGGGTCATTGCTAACATTACTCTATCCATCTTGTATTAAGGTCACAGTACAGTCAGCAAGATTATTTTTCACTGACAGCATCACTTCATCACTTTTATTAACAAGTCTGAACTTAGCCCTTTTCTATTGGGAGGTCCATAACCTGGTCTTAACTCTTTAATTAGCTTGATAAATCCTCAATTTTCAACTACAGTTGACTCTCAACTATCCGCATGTTAGCTATCCACACAACTAGAATGTCACCCATCAACTTTCCGCACAAAATTTGCTGTATGACATCTATCATGTGCAGGTAATTTTTCTATAATTATTTTCCATTTTCTATAATTATTTTGTTGTTTTTATTTATGTACTACTCTATATTGTACTTCATACTGTTTTTTTTTATATTTATATTTTTTCTTGGTGAACATCAAGTATCCACATTTTTCAACTATCCACAGGCCTCAAGGAATGGACATGTGCAGATAGTAGAGTATACTGTACATTAAATGGTAGATTAGCAGAAAAAAAAGAATCTTGTAAACTGCAAGTCAATATCCTCTTCTACTCAACAGCTGTTCTAACAACCTGATTCCATATATCCCATACAACTAAAAGAATTAAAAGAAAGCATTGTTGTGCCACTGACAAAGATTTTTAATGCGTCTATTTCTGAGGCGATAAAGGTCCAGTGGGAAATTATAGGCCAATCAGTTTAATGTCTGTTGTAGGTAAGCTACTAGAATCAATAATTAGGGATTGTATAGTCGAACACTTGGAATTGCATAACTTGATTAGAAATATGCAGCACAGTTTTAGGCAAAACAAATCTTGTTTAATTAATCTTTTAGAATTTTTTCAAAGCATGGTTGAAGTTTATGATAGTCATCAGGCAGTAGATGTAGTGTACAGTATTTAGATTTTCAAAAAGTGTTTGACACCATACCGCACAAAAGACACTGAAAAAACTAAGGCTCATGGAATCAGGGGTGTAGTAATAAGTTAGATAGAGGAGTGGTTGCAAGGTAGGAAACAGAGGGTGGTCATTGATGGAGTGGAGTCATCTTGGGCTAATGTAGCAAATGGCATTCCTCAGGGTTTTGTATTGGGCCCCTTGCTTTTTCTTTTATATATATATATATTAATAATTTATATGTCAGCCTAGTCAGTACAGTTTCAAAGTTTGTGGATGACACGAAGTTGGGTGGTAGGGCAATTAATGAAGAAGATAGAGGTAAAATCCAGGAAGATCTGAACAAAATCATTGATTGGTCAGTCACATGGCAAATGAGATTTAACATTAAGTGCAAAATTTTACATATAGGTTCACATAACAGTAATTTTGCATATAGTATGTCAGGAAAGGAGTTGGCAAGCATAGAACAGGAAAAAGATTTAGGTGTTAGGGTGATTGTTGATGGAGCAGAGTTGTCTTGGGCTAATGTAGCAAGCAGCATTCCTCAGGGTTCTGTATTGGGCCCTTTGCTTTTTCTTATATATATTAATGATTTAGATGTCAGCCTAGTCAATACAGTCTCAAAGTTTGTGGATGACACAAAGTTGGGTGGTAGGGCGATTAATGATGAAGATAAGAGTAAAATCCAGGAAGATCTGAATAAAATCATGGATTGGTCAATCACATGGCAAATGAGATTTAATATCGATAAGTGCAAAATTTTATATATAGGTTCATGTAATGACAATTTTGTGTATAGTATGTCAGGGAAGGAGTTTGCAAGTGTAGAACAGGAATAAGACTTAGGAGTTATAGTCACTGGTGATTTAAAAGTGGCAAAACAAATTACAGCAGCAGTCACTAAGGTGAACATAGTGCTAGGTTTTATAGCTAGGAATTTTGAGTACAAATCGAGCAATATTAAGCACCATTCAAAAATTACATAGCTAATGCTGTAAACTGGGGTGATTATGGACATTTCGAACTCTTCCCTGTGTCACGCACAAACGTTCCAGTGGAATTTGTGACTATTTCTATAAAGTTATATCTTGGTCTGTACTATTGCATGCCATAGACAGAATCTTTATTTAGCCTTCCATTACACAGTTATTGCCAAAAAAGTTGGTGTCTGGAATCACCATGGACTTGGGGTGATTATGGATGCTTTTCTCTATAGTGCATTGTCTATGTGTCCGAACACTCTCTACATTGCGGGGTGATTGCAGCCAATGAACGTCTCCTTTTAAAAAAGTAAAAAAAATTCATTAAATAAAGCTTTTTTCACCAAAAAAAGGCTACAAAACTGTCGCAGGAGTCCCTGAGAATGTCAACCTGAAAGAAGGAAGAGGAATTTCTGTAAAAAAAAACTACATAATGATTGAAGTTAAGGGCAAAATTGGAAGCGAATAATACAAGTGCATGTATTTGGTAGGCAAGTTACCTCATTGAAGAGCCTCTACGGCAGCCAGAACCATGAAGGAGCAGCCCATCCCTCACACACATCCACAGACCCTGAAAGACAGAGAGGAGAAATTTCTGTCATTAAACGTAAACTTCAAATTGGATTTTGAATAGGATGTACGTCTGTGCCACATGTCTCACCAAGCCAAGCTGGCCTTGGAGTAATTCCTCCATGGCACAGCACCTGTAATCCTGGTGTATGTTTGTGGCATTTGGAGACTAAGTGAATGAATAAAGAAATGGCTGAAAAAGAAAATAAACGTTTAGTCATGCATTTTGAGGCTCAGGTTATGCATTTTTTATAAATAATTAGAAGATAAACAGGTTAATTACAGGTTTTATAGGTATGGGGTGATTACGGACACTTCGCCTGGATCAGACGCAAATGTACTTTGATGCCTGTAACCCTAAAACGAAAATTCCTATCAATACCACATCTTTTGCATAACTAATTCGAATAATGGGACTATCGTTTGGGGTGGTACAAATCCCCAGATTTTCATTATCCATTTTGTGAGGGGGGCCATACATTTCAGTAGAAAAAATGTGCACTTTCAGAATATGCCTTCCCAAGCACCCTGTAGAATATCTTGAAAGGTGGAATAAAAATTGTCATTTGCCATGTGAGCAGCTTTTCATGAGCTTTCCAGCGCTGCAAAAAGAATACAAAAAAATTAATTACAATCCACAGCACAGCACCATAAAGTGTAATGGGTCAAAAATGTCCAGAATCACCCGAGTTTATGGTGCTATTTTTGCTAAAACGTGACACCCCCACCCCTCTAACATGTTGGGTGGGGAAGTGTTACATAACATCTTAGGGGGTGTCTGGTCTAACATTACAGAATGATGTTCCTGGGGGATCTGGTTTGTCAAGTTTAAGCAAAAATATTTCTGAACAACCGCTTATTGCTCCTCTTTATAAATCATTAGTTAGACCTCGTTTGGAGTATGTGATCCAATTTTGGAATCCACATATGCACAAAGATATAGACAAAATTAAGTGTGTTCAAAGACAAGCAACTATGATGATTCTGTCACTTATGGGTGCAAATGACTTTTTACATTTACATTTCATTTGGAAAACATGAAGCCACTTGGGCCTATCAACATAATCCAAGTCATGAGCTACATTTTAATAATAATAATAATAAAATCTTGCAAGATGTCAACTTCAAGTCAGCTAATTAATATACAACTATTTACTATCACCAGAGTAGCCTATGTAACTGAAGCAAAGAATATAACACTACATACCATCTACAAACTCTCTCCTTCACTCGTGAAAGTGTCCAAATTTTTCTTAAAATTAACTAATGAGCTACTGTTCACCACATCATATGACAAGTCATTCCAAAAATCCACCACTCTATGAATGAAAAAGTATTTTTGTAGATTAAGTCCACAAGTCTGGTTTCTAATTTTCTTATTATGCCCACAAGTTATCCCATCAGTATCTAGTGAGAAAAAGTTTTGTACATCTAAATTGTCCAAACCTGAAAACATTTTGAACATCTGTATCATATCTCCCCTCATACAATGTCTCTCAAAATTAAACATACCCAGTTCCTTTAATCTATTCCTGTATTCCAATCTTCTTAGGTTAGGGATGAGCTTGGTTGCCTTATGTTGCACACCTTCAAGCATAGCAATATCATGTAAGGTGAGGGGACCAAGCTTGAATGCAGTACTCTAAGTGAGGCCTAACATAAGAATTATATAATTTACAGATGACTCCCTTACTTTTGTAACTAACATTCCATTTGCTTTTCTAGCCTCTAAGCACTGCTTAGAAAATTTTAGATCACTACAAACTATAATGCCAAGGTCCCTTTCCTTTCTAACATCCTCCTTGTATCTCAAAACTAAAGTTTTCATTATTTCTACCAAAATGCACAACTTTACATTTTTGAACATTGAATTCCATCTGTCATTTACTAGCCCAAGCAACTAATCTATCAAGATCCTTTTGCAGTTTATAAGAATTTTCTATATTTGTAACTGGAGCAACTACTTTTGTATCATCTGCAAATTTAGAAATTTTATAACCTATTCCATTCTCTAAATCATTTAGATATAAAATAGAGTAATGAACCTAAAACTGATCCCTGTAGTACCTGACTTTTCACTTTCTGCCACCCAGATTCATGACCATAATTTAGAATTATCCTCTGTTCTCTGTCTTCTAACCATTTTTCTACCCAATTTAAAATTGACCCTAATATACCATGAGCTCTTAATTTATATAGAAGTTATGGAAAAACTATACGCGCTTACAACGTGGTATCGTATGTGATACCTTTATTTCATAATTAAATATAAATTATTAATTAATTGAATTAAATATCTATACAAAATTGGCTCGGGATTGGCGACATAGCCTAATGGGAATGAGATGATTGCCATATATACATAGAACCCGTATGTAGGCGTCGGGTCTGCATAACCACGAGAAAACATTTTATTTCACGTGAACAAAATTTTCCATTTTCTAACTCATGTAAAATACAAGAGAGAAAGAGTCAACAACCTTTGCCAAATCAGCAATTTATATTAAAATATGAAGATATATTAAAGGAGTGGCCTCGGGGCTGTTTATGTGCAGCGAATGCTTTAAACAGGGAAGATGTGCTTTTGTCTTCCCTCAAGTTCTGAGTGAATTCCTTATAATAAACTTAATAAATATAAAGAAAAAGGGTAGGCCTACACCTTAAAGTGTTTATATTGTGACTGCCTATATTAATTACCTCAAGTTAATTCGTCGCGTAACTCCATCGTGGTGGCCCTACACTGAAAGTGATCGTAACGCCCTACATCGAAGCAAACTAGGACCCAGCAAAATTAAGGTGGGACAATTTCTTTTCATTCTAATATAGGCATCTAAAATCCTGACGCTAAAAATTACCGTAATCAATTAAATATAAAAAGGTCCTTTTAACGACCTACATATTCATCTCTCTCTAACGAAAAAACATAAGGCTTTTGTCATTTAACTCTCCACTGAAATCTGCTGGAAATTTCCAACAGATGAGGGTATCAGGCAATCAACCCATAGCCCTATACAGTTTTTTCATAGAAGTCTCCTATGTAGAACCTTGTCAAATGCTTTATAAAATCCAAATAAATAACATCTACATCATTTCCATTATCGACCTGATCAGTTACAAATTCTGAAAAGTCTGAGAGATTAGACAAATAAGACCTTTCTGATCTAAATCCATGTTGTGAACTTGAAATAAGATTAAAATTCTCCAAATGATCTTGAATATTATTCTTTATAATTCTTTCTAGTACCTTTCCTATCAATAATGTCAAACTAACAGGCATATAATTTCCTACCTCCTTCTTACTACCCCTTTTGTAAATGGGCACATTAGCTTTTTCCATTCATCTGGTACTTCTGCATAATTGACCTAGCAAACAAAATAGTTAGTGCTTCAGATAAGCTTTCAGCAATATTTTATACCCGGGAGGACTTGTGCAAGAAACCTGAGCAGATATTGCATGCCTCACAGAAACCATCTAAAGGACTGCCAGGCAAACTGTGAAAACTGAGTTCTGTATTGACAAAAAAGAAATACAAATTGACAACTATAACATCCTCTGAGCCAACACAACAGGGAGACGTAAAGGAGGATGTGCTATTTACACACGCGAAAGGCATATGGCAGAAATGGCTATAAGTACAGTACCTCAAACAGCTACATAGAATGTGTAGCGGCAAAAATTGAAAAATTAAATATGGTACAGGGGGTCCTCATTATCTGAGGATAATGGAGACCAAGAAATCACCACTTTAAGTGAATCCACTTAAAGCAGGGACCTAAAACCCATAAGAAATAGGGCTGTACCAGACTCAAGATTTCTGGGTCTGGCTGGACCCGGACTCAGCCGGACTTTTTGGTAAAGTCCGGCCGGACTTGAGACTTTTTTACAAATTTCAAATAAAATTATTTCATGTTTTAATGGTTATTCAGTTCCTTTAACAATACACCTGGTTTTTCAGTATATCCCCTCTACTCACCATTGAGAGGTGAGAGTGACAATACATTAGTTTCTATTTTTGTTTCACAAGTATTTTATCTTTTATAAATTTAGAAAATGCTTAATTAATTAATGGTAGCAGAAATAGTGATACTTAGATATCGATACCACCCATCCCTATAATTAAGCTATATGTTTATTATTCAATATTTTTTTCATTTATTTTCAGGCCAGTATCAAACTCCTTCACAGCTTTAATTATTATAATTGCATCAATGCATTTAAACCATATTTAGCCATCATTTATGCATCATTTAATTATCAAAATTAAAGAAAAAAGTAAAAACTAAAAACAATGTCATCCTTTATTTGGAACTATTTCACAGTTAAAGATGAAGGAGAGTTATGCAGATGCAAATTGTGCCATGCTAAAATAGAGGTTCCACACCAAAAGCATATAGTACCACTCCACTCCACAGACATGTAAAAACGAAACACAATAGTGTCTACAAGATTGCCCAAGAAGAATCTGAGAATGCACCAAATCCTGCAGAAGTACCAAAACCTGCTCCTAAAGAAAGGAAATTAGAGGCTTTAAAGAAGCAGACTACTTTATTTGAAAGTTTCTCAGCAAAACAACTTTGGAAAATTGATGATGAAAAGTCAAAGATTGTACATCAAAAAATTATGAACATGATAGCCATGGACAACCAGCCTCTTACTTTTACAGAGAATCAAGGATTTATAGAACTAATAGCACACCTCCAGCCCAAATACCTTATACCATGCCAGAAATATCACTGAGCTTTTAAGGACAAAATTCAATAGAAGTGGGAAGTCCAGCCAGACCCGGACTGAGACTCAGATCCAGAGTCCAGCCAGACTCTGGATCCGGTACAGCCCTAATAAGAAATAATGAGAGTAAGGTTTAATTGGGACCTTAACACAATAAATGACACTCAAAATTATAGTTAAACATTACTATCCACATTGCTAGTCATCTTTCCATAATCTCCATTACATCACTCCTTCTGCATGTTATTTTAGTCTCAGAGTGCCTTATTCATTGTCATAGCTTTTGCTTCTAAATCTGCTGCATTCTTAAGTATGGTATGAATGGTAGTTTCGGGGATGTTAAGAGCATGTGCAATGTCTATCACTCATTCACCATTTTTCTTGCACTTAATGACATCTAATTTCACATCCAACCCATAGCTGGTATATTTTCTTTTAGTGCTGGTAGGTGCTTTACCACCAGCAGTATGCTTTGAAGTCATGGCTGCAACAATAGCGCAAAAAATCAACAAAATCAGAACAAACACACCAGAAAAACACGGATAGGTTCAGTGCTGGCAATGGTTAGTGAGAGACAGTGTGTGCAGTGTCAGGGTTGGGAGTGGAGCGTTGGAGGTAGGGGAAAGCGAGTGAGACAGCGAGTCTGAGAGAAATTTAAATGGTTTTCCATTGTGCTTCCCCATTCCACGTACATTATCCGCGCAGAACCCTCTTAAGCAGACATGGGGTCATTACAAGGTTTATCATTAGCTACATCATCATTACAAGCCCTTCATTATCGTTGTAATGATCATTACAATACTGAATATACTGAATATGCGCTCCACCGGTGCACTGGAGGCAGGGATGCAAAGATGCTTGGCAGCAAGAACAGATACGTCAGGATACAGATGTGCATTGTCCCTCCACCATGTCAGGGGATTGCAGTCATCAATGCAGGGCTGGTCAAGATAGGTGACCACCTAGCTGACAATAGGGTTTTGAGAAGCTGTAGAGGGAGCTGGAGCAGCCATAAAATTGAACAACTTGCACCACTTTGGTGCTGGCTGGGACTGGGAGGAATCAGAAGCCACATATATATATATTAGGGTGTCTCTTATTGGGTAGTCAAAAATTTAAATGTTGAATTATTTTATCTGCGCCCCCTAAAATAGTTCCATTTAGCATAAAAACTACAACTTGAAAGTTTGACACAAATTGGCTCATATTTAGGGGTCACCCCCGTCTAATAAAAATGGTGACCATGGCATAATAGCTCCTGACATATGATTATGCTCATTATACACATAATTCCTTCCTTCTTTTTTTAGTTTGATTCGTTTTTATAAGTATAGGCCTTCTTATTTATCATTGATCCTTTTCTAACCTATCCTTGATGTTGTTATAATCCATCCTTTTTCTCCTATCCAAAATCCTTCCTGGCTCTTTTTTTATATACAATCAGCAATGAAGCATTGCTACAAAAAAAAACCATTAGTTTATTATATAGAGATAAATTCAAAATGCCAGTGCTATTTACATACTTTAATTACTTTAATTAGCATTATTTCCTTATACAACATTTATTTAATATACAATGATTATACAATATTATGTATTTTAAGGTGCGACCTCATTGATGGTTATTTTTTGAGAAGAACAGTTTTTGATGGAACTGGGTGACTCTGGCGGTGTTTTGCAACAATTTGGAGCAGGAACTGGAGCTGCTCTTCCCCCACTGTCAATTTCTTATTCAGCTCTTGAACTAAAGCTACTGCACGTTCTGCCCGGTCATTTACAACAGATAGAACTGCAACAATAGCTCTGGCCCTTAAATATTCACAGTTGGATGTCCAAGTGCTGGGTGCCTTGTTCAGAAATCCTTCTGGCAAATTCAGCTTAGTAAAGAATTCTCTAGTATTTCTTGTAACAAGTTGGTGTAGTCCTTCACCAGAGCAGAAGGTCGATTCAGGAATCCAAGGACACTTGGGTGGTCTATCAGTGGACTCATCTTCTAATGCCTTTACCATGCGTTTCTTTACATCTGTAGTAATTCGCTCATCAAAGAAAGCAAGACCAACTGCTTCTTCAGACAGGTACCATAAGTGGTTAGAGAGCTTATTTTTAGTTGCATCAGAAATCTTTTTGTTAGGATAATTAATCAATGACCTCATAAGGAGCCAGTCATTAAATGGGGTTTCAATAGGGAGTGAGGATGTTGTCCAAGCCTTCATATAGATGAGAACAGAAAAAAGGGAAAGATCTCGAATTCCTCGTTCTTCAGTCTTAGTCATCTTGAACTGGTTTCGAAAAAGCCACATCTTGGTAGAATAGAGCGCTTTGGACATCCAGCGAGCTTGATGCATGGCACCTGGTGCATGAAACTTGATGCCTTTATTGGGGACACCTCCAAGAAATATGATGGACAGATCCAAAAGTTCTTGATAGTCATCCCGTAGCATAGGTGCCTGGGATCTAGCAAACTGAATTAGTTCAGTTTTAGACTGGATAATTGCTTCTTTAGTAATTGTGTCTGTCTCACCTGTTTGGAACTGGCTTTGATCAACAGAAGTCCAATTGTCACGAAAACGCTTAAAGATCAATATCTCTGGACCAGTTGATGTAGATCCCAATGTTGCTTCAAATGCAGCTCCCAACAATAAATCTAAAACATGGTGTTTACAAGGCAAGTACAAAACATCATGTCCCAATTTTGCTTCGATGAGAGCACAGGCTCCACTATATTGACCCGTGTTTGAAGCTGTTGTATCGAAACAAATTGCTTTTACTCTCTCTGTAATTCCCCATTCATTCAGGCAGTTAAAGATGGCTTCAGCTTGTGCTTCTCCAGTTGAGTTTGGGATTTTGGGGACACCAAGCAGCTGTTCAACACCAGGTCCTGACACAAGTACTGGGAGATGATCAATGTGCTTGTGCGAGGTGAGGTCCTCCATCATCTTGCCATCCCAGTGGACTGTCATAGAACATTCTCCATGGAAATGCTCCTTAAGTTCTTTAGCATGATGAGCTCGGTTCTTATTTCGAAGGCGATGGATAGAATGTTGGTTTATGTTGTAATCTGAAGCGTCCAAACCAAAGCTTTTAGCTGCCTCTGCGAGGATAAATGTTGCCTTTCTAGAAGAAATTTGTGTACGATCCAGGGCAGCAGACATCTGAATAGTCATGATGTTTTTCATGCCTCGTTTTTTCTTAGATTTTGGTAAAGCACAAGCTCCTTTGTGCTCCTCCTCCTCATTCTCACTTTCATCAGTGTTGCTGGAAGATGTGGAAGAAGCCAGTACAACTTGACTAGTAGACGCCTCCATCAAAGATTCTGACTTTCTTTTTCTCTCTGCCTCAGCTTCCAACCGTTTGAGTGCATTTTTTGTGCAGTGAAGATGTACAGTGTCCACACCACCGATTGAGCCAGGACGACCTTTTTGTCTTTGCAGTTGAAGGAACTCCCAGTCCTCACGATTCTTGATCAGCTTCTCAGCGTCTCCATGGGCGATGTCAAAGAGATCTTCCAATCGCTCTACAAAATCAGCCTCCTTGGTTTTATGGCTCTGGCTTGTTCTGGAAGCATGCTTCTTTAAGCAAGTCCATTCGTTAAAGAAATTCTCTAACTTCTTCATGGCACGAGGTTCCTGCTGAGTAGGAATATTGCCTTATCCCAGATAACTATTGTGGCTCGAATAGATTGACGCAGAGCATCGCGGATTGTCATTTTTTTCTCTCTGTGGAGGTGCATAAATAACCAAAAGCTTGCCTATATGGGGGCAGCTTTGAGCCTTTAATATCATCTACTGTAGATCCGAGCAAATAGAATGGTCTTCTTGTATTCATCTGCAAAATAAGAAAACAAAATATTAATGTAGTGTTATATGGTTTTGTGGAGTAGGGCTAAATCACTATTTTGACTTTTTTAAATTACAAAAAAAAAAAAAATTTGGTAGACAAAGTTAATTTGGTCTATTTTATAATCTAACGTATTTTTCTCAATTATTATTCCTATTATTTTTTAATCTAAGAAACAAGGAATAAATATTTTTTGTAGTAGAAATTTATATTTTGCTATTTTATTGGAAATAGAAACAGTGGCGTCACTAGGGTTGGTGTCACCCAGTGCGGTAACTCATGGTGTCACCCACCCCCCCATGGACCTCCTCTAATATATTCATTTAATTGAATTCATCATAAATATGATGATTAATTAATTAAAAACATATGTTTAGTATACTTGACAACTGCTAGTAATTTCAAATATTAATTGCATAAATAATAGCTATATTTTATGAACTTTAATAAGCGGGGGTGACTTCAAAAAATTGTTCAATCCAAAAAAAATTTTATATGTGGTTTTTTCAACCAATGGAACTGGTTGAGGGGGCGCAACCTAAAAAAATCAACACTTCAAAATTAAGAGACACCCTAATATATATATATATATATATATATATATATATACCACAGTAAATACTCAATGAGTCAACTTCGATGAGTCGGACTCATCCTCTGTCAAGTGCTATTATTCTTTTGTTTATTTTACTGAGAGAAGTGTTTTATTTCCTGTCAAGTGCCATTATTATTTTGTTTTTTTTACTAAGTGAAGTATTTTTTTTAATACTGTTTTGTATGAAAAAGTAAACAATAAAATTTTTTTGTGTTTTGCACTCAAAATAATTCCAGCAACGGTAAATGAAAAAGTTTTATTGTTTTTAATGTTTATTTTGTACATTGTATTAGACTCTCACTAATCAAACTTAAAAGGTTAGAGTATTTATGCCTCTTTAGGGGTAAATAGGGGGAGTAATTAAGGTAATTCGGGATGAGTCAGACTTTTCAATGAGTCGGACTGGCTAGAGCCATATATAGTCTGACTTATCGAGTATTTACTGTGTGTGTGTGTGTGTGTGTGTGGGGCACACACTATAATATATATATTGAAATTACACTGTAATGAAAATGTAATGACGTGCAATGACTCATTACAGACCTTTCATTACCATTACATTATCATTACAAGAGATTTGTAATTAATTATAATTAATTACCATTACAATGATAATGACCCTATGTCTGCAGTCTTAAATGCAGGGAATTTATCCATATGGTTCTACAATTACTTGGCCACATAAATGCAGGGAATTTATCCATATGGTTCTACAATTACTTGGCCACATAAATGCAGGGACTTGGATAATGAGGACCCCCAAACACACCAACCTCAAAATTCTCAGATTCTATTACAGAGGTAAGAAACTGGGTAAAAGATCTACACTCTCCAACCTCAAATATTTTTCTCTGTGGTGATTTTAATTTTCCATTCACAAAATACAAATGGATAAGAAAAAATATATGTATACACCAGGACAAGGGGGGCATACAGGAAGACCAGGAGCAGATAAAAATGCTAGGTAGCTACTAGGTCTAGCTCAAGAATTTAATATTTTTAACACCAAGAAATAACAGAAAACACAACTGCCTAGATTTGGTACTCACAAACAACAGCAACCTAATTGATAATGTAGGAATATCCCCAACTATAATCAGGGATGGGGAGTCGGCCAAAAACAACCGACTCCCGACTCCTGAGTCAGTATTTTTAAAAACCGACTCCGACTCCCGACTCTTTCCTTATCATGCTGATCTACAACCTTATAAATATTGGGATGTTTGTTTCGTAGATGGCGTTTCAAGTTTGAGGCTCTAGTTGGAGCATTAGCATGTTTCCCAGCGTAAGCACTAATTTTTGCATTACACTCTTTACCATCCTTTTCTACTTGACAAATAAAAATACTTTCATTCTCATTTAGCTTAAAATATTGAAAGACTGCTGATTTTTTACTAGGCCCATGACTCATTACTAATAGGGGCTAATTAAATTAATAATTAATATATTGCTAATTTTTATATGGTACCTAGTATCCTAAAATAGAAATATGAAATTCATTTGCTAAGATTTACCAAAACAATAAATCAAATGTGGAAATGTGAATCTAGAATTAGTTAAGGAAGATATTTATTTAGGGCAGAGTAGTATTCTGGTAAATTGTTGGCATATAGAAATTGAATCAAAGAGTCGGGAGTCGGTCGTTTTTACCGACTCCCGACTCTTCAAAAAAGCCCAGACTCCGACTCCCCACCTCTGACTATAATATTGGGTCACAACATTATTGAAATTTAACCAATATAAAAGCAACAGGAAAGGAAAGAACATGAACAAAAGAAAGAAGCAAATTCAAAATTTTCATTCCAAAGATATAAACTGGGAATGTGTTGCATCCAGCATGGAAATAATAGATTGGAAAACCATTTTCGAGGCCAAGACAATAGAAGAGATACTAATGACCTTAGAAGGAGAAGATGCTGGAAATTGTAGAAAGACATGTCCCAAAAATACAACAGAGAGAGACAAGCAGGTTTGCGAGACAAAAGAGGTCATTATTCCGAAAGAGAAAAACCATGACTGCAAAATTAAGTAACTGTAAAGATAACATCAGAAAAATATTAAATGATAACCAACATGGGTTTTAGTCAGGCAGATCATGCCTATCACAACTAATGGAACACTACAACATTAGTGATGCACTGGAAAGTAATGAAAACTACCATATGTAATGTACACAGACTTTGCCAAAGCATTCGACAAGTGTGACCATGGAATCATAATACATAAACTGAAATATATGGGAATAACAGGAAAAGTAGGGAAATAGATATATAATTTCCTTAGTGAGTGGCAGCAAGTTGTTACAGTACAAGGAATATCTCCATCAGAAGTCCTTAGCTCAGTACCACAAGGAACAGTATTAGTTCCACTATTCTTCATCATCATCATAGATGAGGACATTACCAGATACAGCACACTAACATCCTTTGCCGATGACACAAAGATCAATAGAAAAATAAGAAACCCAAAAGATATAGGATCTCCACAAACTGATATGAGCAGAATCTACAAGTGGATGGAAGACAATAATATGAAGTTTAACACTGAGAAATTTCAGCTGTTATGGTACAGTATGGAAAAAGAGAGGACCTAAAATCCATGGAATATTATGCCCCAAATGGACAGGAAATTCAGAGAAATTCCAAAGCAAAAGATTTAGGAGTTGCAATGACTGATGATGCAAAATTTGAAACAAAATTAAGATAGCAGTAAACAGAGCAAAGAGAATAACTGGGCAGATACTGAGAACCTTTAAATGAAGGGATAAGAATATAATGATTCCTCTACTGAAAACACTGATCATACTCAAATTGGTATACTGCTCAGTCCCAACATGCCCATATAAAAAAGAAGACATTAGACAACCAGAAAGGATTCAGAAAAGCTTCACAGCCTAGATCAATGGGTGCAAAGAACTAAATTACTCGGAAAGGTTATGCAAATTAAACCTATATTTACTGGAAAGGAGGAGAGGGAGATACACCATTATTCACACTTGGAAAATAATTAATGGAGAAACTAGTCCTTAATCTTACTCTGAACCCTGTAACTCCCCAAACAACAGTGGAAAATAAGAAAGGAAGAATGTGTTATGTTCCAAAATTAAAGGCTAGACAGGGAACATCCTTAACCCTTTAAAGCCTACTGGGTCGAATACATACAGTTTCAAATACACGCATTTAGACTTAACCCTACAAAAAAGTTCAGCATTAAAGGGTTAACCCTCTTGTGATAGGACCAAGACTGTTTAATCAGCTGCCCAAAGACCTAAGGAACATGAGTGGTGTTGCAGTGGACATCTTCAAAATATTAGATGCCTGGCACAAAACAATCCCCAATTATTAAAAAGGAGAAGGTTAAGGGGTGCTATGATAGAGGTCTATAAAATGATAAAAGGGTTGGATAAGATAGATTTTGATTCTCTTTTCATTAAAGATCATAATAACCAGACTAGAGGTCATAGTATGAAATTATTTAAGCCAAGATGTAGAACAAATTTAAGAAAACATAGTTTTACAAACAGAGTAATTAAGTTTTGGAACAGTCTGACAGAAGTAGTGACTTCAGATACACTTGATTCTTTCAAAAGAAGGTTGGATAGTTTGATGTCTGCAAGGGACATCTGGTGATAGTGTTTAAGCCCATTTTTATTGCATGAATGGTACTAGTTTATTCCATATATATTATGTGCATTTAGGTGATAGCTCCCACAGTTCAACACAAGTGTTGTGGGATATAGGGAGGCTGCATCTTGGGTTAGGGGATACTCTGTCCTTACACACCCCATCATTTAAAGAGATTCCTCTGCCGAGTAGTACCCCCCATATCACTGTGAGGTATTGAAAAACTCATGATCTTCACTTGCCCCACAAACACCTTTAAATGAGAGACCCAAAATGGGTGCACACACATTTCTACATTACTGTACAGTCTTTACAGTCACACCTACACTTTTCCTCCTAAGTATATATAATGTATATGGTTATAAATTGTGACTTGGTCCGCAATTGATATGGACTGATTTATTTTTGGTTGGCAAGGTACTGGTATTGATGGGTACCGTAATGAAATTGACTGGATTCTTTGGATCAGATATATTTGCACATCAGTTATAAATAGATATTGAGTAACATATTTATGGATAGTAGCCTATTATGACTGATCCTCTGGATCCAGAGATTCTATCTTTAGTTTTAAATTGATAATTAATTAGTTTTAAATTGATAATTAATTAGTTCTGTAAAATTGGTTATTGCCAATGTACAGGCAGTTTTTACATAGTGGAGCCACCTTCATGGGCCGAAGTGGCCCCTAGTCTGCCCACTATAAAAATTTCTTATTCTTATGAATCATCCACCCATAACCTTTTAGTACTTTTAGAAGTTACTCCTTTACTCATGATTGGATTTAGCAAAGTAATATAACCTATACTCTAGGGCTTAGGGTATAGGGCACACTAAGGACAGGCCTTCCAATTTCTCAACTGCAGCCCTGGAAAAAATTTTCAACACCCCCCCCAATTTCAGTAATAAAAAATTTTACTTTTTGTTAACAAGCAATTCGAGGCACGTCCGATTAAGGTATTATTATAACCAATTACCACAAATATTCACCGAAAAGTCATCATTTCTAGTCTGCGGCTCTACGCGAAAATCTGTTTGAATTACTATGGAATCAGTGAGCACCACTCGGTGTTTGAACCATTCTTGACGCTGTTCCCCAAAAGCTAAAGCAGAGCCAATAAAATCTATCCTTCACCGTTTTTCTTTTAATGTCATTGTTGACGTCATTATTCAAACAATTTCATGACCTCCAAGTAGGCTTATACTCATGCGTGTATATATATATATATACAGGGTGTCCCAAAAAAGACTATATACTATATACATATATATATGTTGTTTTTTTCCGAGTCTCTTTGTGAGGAAAGTTTGGTTTTTGAAGTGCCCGCAAATATCCCCCCATTATCCCCCGCAGCCACAGTCGAGAGGACCAATCAGTGAGAAGTATACAGCGTGCCACATCCCCTACCCTGGAGTAACGGAAAATTTTTTCCCTCACACAGCTTGAGTCATCCCCCACCCAATACCCCCCATAATACCCCCTTTTTGAGTCACTTCACCAACATGGAAATTAATGCATACCTGCAACTCTGTGGTATCTGTAAAGCTGCAACGGATGAGACAGAGGCGATGAGGTGCGATTTTTGTCAGCTACTTTTTGATTTTAAATGCCTAGAATGGGGAGATGAAAAAATCTCCCTTATAACGAACGCAAAGCAGTTTAATGGGATAAATTTTTTCTGCGAGAACTACTTGATCGAATTAAACTCTTTTACGGTATTTATAGCAGAAAGAGACTACGAGAAGAGAATGAAAGAGGGAAGTGGAAACAAAGAACAGTGGAAAACGAGAAAGGCGAAATAGAAAAAAATCAAATACCGTCACAAAACGAGGCCGAAAACACACAGGCGACAAAGAGTGTAAAGACAACACACAGCATAAGGGCAACGAAGGACAAACACAACTAGCACAAATAGGATAAATAGGACAAGACAAGAGGGCAGTCAAGCAAACGAAGTAAAACTGTCCCCCAATAAGGAGCAAAAAACAAAAGCCAAGAGTAAATATGGGGAAGGAATTATATGCAGGTATTATATAAAAGATAATTGCAGATTTAAAAGAGGACAATGTATAGGCCTATATGAACATCCCCCAATATGCAATTTCTTTTATAATAATGGTCATTGTAAATTTGGAGACGGATGTAAATTCTACCACCCGGACATTTGCAGAACTTACGCAAAATATGGAACCTGCAAATTTGGGAATAAATGCTACTATCAACATCTCCCGACGGACTCAACGAACAAAGGAAAAAGTTTAAATGACAATAGGAATAAAAATAACAATAGGAACAACAATAGGAACACAATAAGCGAACAAGAAAATTTTTTCAACATCTCAGACACCTTACGAATGCTAAATGTCATCCACATGCAGTTGACACAGCTGGAAACCCCCGAGCCAAATCGCTACCGGGCAGGGCCGGATTAACCATCAAGCAAAATAAGCCCGTGCTTAGGGCATCAAGGGAAGGGGGGCACCACAGAAATTTTCCATTGTCGGATTTACCATGGATTTATTATACTATTATAATCGCGGCTTATAGCCTATAAGCTGTTGAAAACTGAATTATATATATTCATATATAGTATTTATTTTTTTTCATTGTTTGAATTTGTAGTGAACAACAACCCTTTTGAGAGAATAAATATATTTCGTTGTAATCACACACTTTACGCTTTGCGTTATTATTTTGTTTATATCAAATCTTTGAGCGCCATATTAAAAATACACATAGATTAAATATTTTCGTGTGCTATAGTAAATGTAAAAACAAGATTCAGTCATGCTGAACTTTATAAAATAATTGTAGAAGACAATATTGAGTGTGCCTTCCCAAATGTAGAAATTGCCTTTCGTATATTTTTAACATTAATGGTCACAAATTGCTCAGCTGAGCGTTCATTTTCTCAGTTGAAGTATATTAAAAATACCAACAGAACAACTATGCAACAAGGCAGGCTGGATGCCTTATCTCTACTAAGTATAGAAGCAGATGTGTTACGTAAGATTAGTTTTGAGGATCTGATCAAAGACTTTGCAATTAAAAAAAGTAGGAGAAAACTTTTCAAATATAAATGAAGTGGAAGTATACAAAAATAAACATTATTTTCCATCTTACTGTAAGTTTTGTTTCATTTCAAAAAATAAAATTTTATTTTATGGTTTATTTTTGTTTATATTTTGAATTACATATATATGGGGCACCAAAATCTTTTAAGTGCTTAGGGCCTCTAACGGTCTTAATCCAGCCCTGCTACCGGGCAAGAAGCTACCAATACAAGTAGGAGGAAACGGATCTCTTTCGGAGGATCATAGAGCAACGAATCAAGCGATATCGAAGGAAAACGAACTTGAAATGCACAAGGGGCAACGAAAAACAGAGAACATAAAAATTGTCCTGGCTAATATTCAAGGAATAAGACCAAACCAATCACTCAATAAGGTTTCGTACCTGAAAGGATTTATGGACGAAACAAGGGCGGACATCGCATGCCTCACAGAAACTCATCTTAAAGATTGCCAAGGAAATTGTGAAAACTGCGAACATTGTATTAATAAAAAAAAGATAAATATAGAGGGCTTCAACTTACTAAGAGCGGATAGAACGACGAGACGGAAAGGTGGCTGTGCTATATACAGTATGTACAGGAAGGTCATATGACAGAGACGATAATAAGTAAATCAAACAGCTATGTGGAACTCCTAGCAGTGAAAATAGAAAAACTAAACTTGATAGTAATAGTCATCTATAGACCTCCAAGCACCCCAACCGAAAAATTCTCGGAGGCCATTGATGACATTAGAAAGCTAATAAAAGCCATAAACCCTCCATCCCCCAATATAATGATCTGCGGAGACTTTAACTTCCCATTTATAAAATACAAAAAGGTGACTAGGAATATATATATTCACCAGGACAAGGGGGGCACAAGAGAAGACCAGGAACAAGCAAAAATGTTGATGGCTCTCACAAATGAGTTTATGCTGACACAGGAGATAATAGAAAATACCAGAAAAAATAACTGCCTGGATCTGGTATTCACGAATAACACGAACTTGATTGCTGATATAAAAATAACCCCAACCATTATCTCAGACCAAAACTTAATCGAGATATCAACAAATATGACGGCAGCATTAGAAGACAATACACATATTGTGGAAAGAAGTAAATTCGGGGCCTTTAACTTAAACTCGAAGACTATAAATTGGGAAGCAATCAGATCGCGCATGGCCCAAATAGAATGGAGAACAATTTTCAAGAATAAAACAACTGAAGAAATGCTAACAACCTTGGAAGAAAAAACGCTGAGAATTTTAGAAAAATATGCTCCGAAATCACAGCCAAAAGGAAAGAGGAGCTGGCTAGAAAGACAAAAGAGAAGACTATTTCGCAAAAGAAAGAGAGTGGAGGCGAAGTTAGGAAACTGCGGAGATAATGGCAGGAAAATAATAAAAGAAAAACTGGAGGGTATCGATAGGGAAATACAAGCCCTGATTAAGGACCATACAGAGAGGGAAGAGGAAAAGGCGGTAGAAGCAATAAAGGAAAATCCAAAATACTTCTATAGCTATGCAAAAAGGAAAACAAAAACGCGCGCCGCTATTGGGCCCTTAAGGACGGGAAATAATGAACTAATCGACGATCCAAAAGAAATATCTGATACATTGAGAGCTCAATATGAATCAGTTTTCAGTACCCCAAAAAGTGACAAAGCGATACCTGACATAAATGCATTCTTTGAAGAGGAATTGCAAGGAGAGTATATAACAAACTTTGATTTTACACCAGAAGATGTAGCGAGAGCTATAGGACAAATGAAACTACATTCAGCTGCAGGTCCGGACAATTGGAACGCATTATTGATTAAAAACTGTAAAAATGAAATAGCTACACCTTTATACTGGATATGGAGAAGATCCCTAGACACTGGGGAAATACCGAGCATCTTGAAAAAGCAAACATTGTCCCTATATATAAAGGAGGGGACAGATCTCAAGCAAAGAACTATAGACCAGTGTCATTGACGTCCCACCTCACCAAAGTATTTGAAAGAATAGTTAGAGAGAAAATTTATGATTTCCTGGAGACACGGGAAAGATTCAACGAAAATCAGCATGGATTCCGATCAGGTAGATCATGCCTATCACAACTAATAGAGCACTACAACAATATCCTAGATGCATTGGAAGGCAATGACAACTACGATGTTATATACACAGATTTTTCTAAAGCTTTCGATAAATGTGACCATGGTATAATAGCACATAAAATTAAAGACATGGGAATAACAGGCAAAGTGGGAAAATGGATCTACAACTTCCTTAGTGATCGTCTGCAGGTCGTCAAAATTCAAGGTATATCATCATCAAAATCGGAAGTACGCAGCTCAGTACCACAAGGGACAGTACTGGCCCCACTCCTGTTCATTATCATGCTAACAGACATAGACAGCGGAGTAAACAGCAATAGTATAGTAACATCCTTTGCAGACGATACAAAGATCAGCAGAAAAATCAGCGATGTATATGACGTGGAGGCCTTGCAGAGGGACACGAACCAAATATACAAATGGTCAGAAGCCAACAACATGTCATTCAACGCCGAGAAATTTCAGCTCTTGAGATATGGTAGAAAAGAAGAACTTAAACAGACTGCATATTATGCTCCAGATAGACAGGAAATTCAGAGAAGCATGAAAGCGATTGATCTCGGGATAATAATGACAGATGATGCGAAATTCGAAACACAAAATCAGATAGCGATAAATAAAGCAAAAAGAGTCGCCGGACAGGTTCTAAGAACGTTCAAGAGAAGGGACAGGACAGTAATGATTTCCCTGCTAAAAACATTGATTATACCAAAACTTGAATACTGCTCAGTTTTGACGTCCCCATATAAAAAGGAAGAAACTAATAAACTAGAAGAAACGCAAAGGCATTTCACAGCCAAGATTGATGGCTGGAAAATAGCTTGGTTGTCAGGGGGCCAAGACTTTTCAACTAGCTTCCTAAGGACCTCAGAAACGTAACGGGGGTCAAAGTTGAAGTCTTCAAGAAAAGACTGGATGCCTGGCTCAGGACAGTACCAGATGAGCCGGGCGTGCCTGGCTATGTACGGTGGAGAGCGCAAGAAAGCAACTCGCTCCTCCACCAGGCCAGACCTAGAGGCGGGGCCACCAGCTTGACCTCCGTGGGAAGAGAGACCAACGCACGAAACAACATAAGGTTCATAAGGTATACTCTTTACAGCATCATATATTTTATAATTTAAAAAAAACTAAACAATATATTGTTATAGCAATTGCCAATGAAAGGTAAATTAGTAATCTAAGTGATCAAAATGTTATAGCGAGTTGTTTGCATATAAAATTTAATTAACTACGCCAAGTGCTCAAAATGTTCTCCGGCGGCATGAATGCACTTTTGAATGCGTCGACTAACTGATTCGCAGACATGGACTAATGTGGATGCTATGATGGTCCCGCACTTTTCCCTAATTGCATCCTTGAGGTGTTCGAGTGTTGCAGGTCTCGTACTATAAACTGCATCGTTCAGGTAGCCCCACAAGTAAAAATCAAGTGGAGTCAAGTCCGGTGAACGTGGAGGATACTCAACGCTTCCTCTTCGTCCTATCCAACGGTTAGGCAACGTTTCATCGAGGTACCTTCTGACATCATAATGATAATGAGGGGGGGGGGCTCCATCTTGTTGAAAGTAAAAGTCGTCGTTTCCAAACAACTTCCGAACTGCAGGTATAATTTCTCTCCGCAGCATGTCGAGATATGCGGCATCGGTAACTGTCCCATTAAAGAAAATGGTCCAACCAAACCCCTGGATGATAAACCACACCATGCTGTTAATCCTGGTAAATTAACATGTTTATCCACATAAACGTGTGGATTATCAAGTGACCAGTACCTGCAGTTGTGTCGATTTACTGTGCCATTCAGCTTGAAGGTAGCTTCATCAGACCACACGATTTTGTTGGCAAACTGTACGTCTTCGGCTTCCATTGACTGAAACC